>JAWWEA010000101.1:29783792-29794761 GCA_035222095.1 Andricus quercuspetiolicola | reverse complement strand
AGGAACTAGTTACTTCCCATCCTGACTCACGTGAGTTTTCAAATAAAAAGTCTTTTTTATAACAAAATAAATTAACTTTCAACCAAATGGTGAAATTTTCAACCATAAAGATTTTTCTTTTATCAAAAATTTCTCTCAGATATTTGAATTTTCTGATAATAGAGTTAAATGTTTCACTAAAGAATGGAATAGTTAAATGTTTCACCAAAAAATGGAATAGTTAAATCTTCACTTAAAAAATTAATTTCCAACCAAAAAGACACAAATTTTCAACCGCATTGTTAAGTTTTGAACCAATGAGATGAATTTTGAATAAAAAGTTCAATTTTTAACAAGAAAATGACTTCTTCAAAAAATTACTGAATCCTCTACGAAGTGGATGAATTTCCAAACAATTAGTTGAATTTTCAACTAAAAACGATAGATTTTCTACCAAAAATTAAATAATCACATTTTTAATTAATAAACTTAATTTTTGCAAATCGAGAAAGAATTTTCTACAAAAAAGTTTCATTTTTAACACAAAAATGACTTCTTCGAAAAATAACTGAATCCTCTACAAAGTAAATGAATTTCCAGCCAAATAGTTGAATTTTCAACTAAAAACGATAGATTTTAAACAAAAAATGAAATAGTTACTATTTTCAGTCAATAAACTTAATCTTACCGAAAAAAGAAAGAATTTTCAACAAAATAGTAATTTTTTTAATCAAAAAATGTATTTCCAACTAAAATAATAAATCCTCAAGTGAAATGGTTAAGTTTTCAGTTAAGAAATCAATTTTCAACCAAAAAAACAAATATTTTTGAGCAAAATAATAAAATTTTCAACCAAGAAGGTGAATTTTTAACTAAAATGACGCATCTCAAACAAAACAAAAAAATCAATTTTTAAAAAGGTAATTTAGTTTCTAACCATGTATTCTGATTTTTGAATAAAAATGATACATGTTCAACTAAAAATGGAATAGTTAAATTTTCAGTTGAAAAAATTAATTTTTGACAAAAAAAAATCGAGTTTTCAGCATCATAGTTAAATTTTAAGACAAATCAATTAATTTTTAACGAAGGAAATTAATTTTTTACCAAAATAAGTGAATTTTCAATTGAATTACATTAATTTCAAGCGGTTTCAAATTAATAATGGTTCACTTATTCTTCATACACTAAGATTCTACATCTTGAATAATTTGAATATTTGATTCACAATTGCATGAGTTGAAAATGGATTATTTGAAACTTAGGCGATATTTGCATATGATTTGAAATTGAATGAAACATTTTAATTATTATAAATGAATTTTTATAAATTTATTGTAAAAATTGCAAGTAGCTTTTAAAGTTTCAATCAAACGTTTAGTTACAACCTGTAAATTTTTTGATTTTGAGCAGATTCAGAGTCATCTTGAAAAATCCAATCTTGCTTAATTCTTAACACTTGAACTGCAGTTCCGTTTCAAAAATCATTGCTCCATTCACATTTACAGTTAATCAGCCTGAAACGTTTATTGTCAAAAACTTTCATATTCAATCGATTGTTATTTTTTGATTATTCAAGTCTTCAAAACTGCACTTTGAAATTCTTTCAACGGGAAATTTACTCTTAAAAATGAAGACCTAAAATGGAAAATTTGTGATGAAAGAAATTTTAGAATCACATATTGTGAACTGAATGATTTCGTAATTGAAAAAGTTTACAATTAAATTTAACATTAAAAAAAAGTTTGTACTGAACTTATTTCAAGTTGCCTTATATCATGTGTTATGAAGTTTGTAATGTTTCAAATGACTGAATAGATTTCTCTTCTAAAAATTTGTAGAATTTCCCGTCAAAAAATAAATTCACTGTTATGTCATGATTTTGTTTATTTGCCCCGTTCAGTGGCCACCCTGAATCGTGAGAAGTTCTTTTTTTGTTCATACTACATAAGGCATTTCTTTATTTAATTCCTAAATTATTTTTAGCTCACTTTAACCACTTCTAGATTTAATATTGTTATTTTGATTCGAAATTTACTGCAATCGCTATCCTAATTTGTCAAGATCAATATATGAATATGGTGCAATCCCTTACACATATATGATTTCAGAAATTACCGATATATTGATCAAAGGTCAAAGGCATCTATCAGTTTTCGAACGTAACTTCACACCAAAGAGGCTTCGATTACGTCCCTTTAGATATTGCACTATCAAATATCGTGTAATTTCACAGTGAACTAGATAGACATTCAGATGAATTAAGAATAAATTATTTCTCCACTGGATTTTCACATATGCAGGCTCACTTCAGATACTCAAAATAGTGTGAAAAATAGTAGGGATTAACTTTTTATTAAATCTGGTGTCCAACATACATCTCCTATAAAATAAAGTGAAATTCTTTGGATTCTTGTAAAATACCCTAAAAGCTTTAGAATCCTTTGAAATCCTTTAGATACTCTGAAATCCGCTAAGATCCTTTAAAAATTCATAGGAAACTCATCAATCCTTTTGAATCTCTTGAAATCTCCAGAATCAGTTGACATCCACAGAGATCCTTCTGAATTTATCATTTCTTTTGAAATCCTTAAACCTCTGAAAGCCGTTGGAATCTACTAAGATTAATTTAGAATACTTTAATTCTGTTGAAATCCTCTAAAATCCCTGAAAAAACCCATTAAAAAATATATAAATTTAATAGATTTAATGCTTTTACGATGATCCATTATGATAAAAGGATGTGTTTTGGGTTTCAATCCGGTGAAAAAACTACAAATCTTGCTGAAGTTTCGTGAACATTGCAGTTCACTTCTTCAAGGCTAACCTAAAAAAAAAATTTTTAGGTTCTTTTTTGTTCTTATATAAACGCTTTATAATGCCTGTGATTGGCAAGATTCATATTTTTTCACACGATTGAAACCCGAAATACATCCTTTTATCATATATAAATTCATTATAATCTCATGGACACTTCCAATTTCTTTAAATTCAATGAATAACTCAAATATTGTGAAATCCAACAAAAATCTTTCAAATATCATAAAATTCTTCGGAATCTTTTAAAATACTCTATATTCTTTGAAAACTCTGGGAATTTTTAAAGATCCTGTAAAGTTCCTAAAAATCTTTTGAAATCCTGAAAAATATCTGGAAATTTTTAAAATCTTTTTAAAATATTCTAAAAATGTTTAAAATCTGAAAATTCTCTGAAAGCCACTAAAATTCTATGAAATCCTTGATATCCTTTCAAAATCCTTTAAAATTTCTTGTAATTTTGTAGAATATCCTGAAGTCTTTCAAATCCTTTGGAATCCATTGAAATTTTTTTAATCCTTATAGTCCTTAAACTAGTGATGCATTCAAGACGATTTCGAGAAAATTTGAGATTTTCTTGAAACATGTTCAGGTAAACTCAAAACTCCATGGAGATCGAGAATCTCAAATAAAAAATTTCGAGATCTCGAGTCGAGAATTTCGAAAAATTTTAATTGAAATTCTTGATCTCCACAAAGTTTTGAATGCACCTGAACATGTTTCAATAAAATCTCGAATTTTCTCGAATTCGCCTCGAATGCATCACTAATTTTATCAATCCATTGTAATTTGAAGAGTTTTGAACATTCTTATTCTCCCTAACTTCGTTCAATCAGAAAACCATGTTTTGAATTGGGACAGACTACGAAATGTTTACAATGTTACAAGATGACCTCCTTATTGTTTCAATAGAGTTGATAATGCTACACCATCGTGTTGTTTTATTAAACATTCCTATTATTCACGTTTTCCATATTTATGACGTTTTAAAAATTATTTTGTACAGTCCTAAATGAATTTGCTCATTTGTATGAAGCAATTAGTTGCTGTCCACTATTGAATTAGGCAATATCTCGACAAATGGAATTATTAATTTTCTACTAATCTTTGGTGGATCACTGTACTCTTTAAATTTGGATTCCTGAAATATAATAATTGATTGTCAATTGAATTCTATTAATGGCTGTGGCTAGAATTGGGTCACTGATAAATTGGTAAAAATATACTAATTCAATTAGTAATTATTGTTATACGTATGCGCACTATCCAAACTCGTGATTATAGATATCTCAGACACTTCTAGTGTTAGTGATAATACCAAATGCAAACAAATTTAGGGCGAGAAATATTTTATTTATATATCCTTCATGATAAGTGAAACTTTATCATTACTAAAACATTGTGCGTAATATGCACACACTGATTACCATTTCTTTAAAAAAAATCTCGTTTCGTTATCTAAAATTTGTTATAGATTTTTAAAAAACTCGTGGTTTCTTTATTATAGTGAGAAAATTCCTGTCAACGTAATATGGATGACAGAATTTTTTTCATTTATTTAAAATTCTTTAAAATTAGCAGATTATTTGTCTTTTTTAATATTTCTTGGACATTTAAAAAACATTTTTAAAAAATATGTACAGCTTCCATGTATTTCCGGATGAACTATTCATCAGGGTGGAATTAAAGTCGACTATTTGAATTTGATTTGAATTTTCTCTAAAATTCGATTTACAACGTTTTGTCGACATATTTGTCACATAAATGTATTAAATTATTTCATTTTTATATTCAATTTTATTTTTTAAATTTAGAATTTACAAAAATCTAACATTTATGTCCTTAATGTAACACTTCATTTAATCAAGATAGCTGCATGTAACAGCATTTCAATTTATATTTGCCACGAGCACAGTTAAGTAAATTCAATGTTAATTAACAGTCAAAATAGTGTTTCTGCAATAAATGAATAATGAGCACTCTTCTATATTTTCATTGCCTAAGCTACATTTACATAATAGTGTTGAAGATCAAAATTTACCGCATACGGTTAATTTTTGCTCGTTCTATTGAAATTTTGACCTTTTCTTTATATCTTAATCCTGTAATATAACAAATTTCATTTCAAAACTTTAAACCTTAGAGTAAAAGCTGTTTTTTGTGTGCAAAATTCAACTATTTTGTTGTAAATTTGTTGTTGTTTTAATTTATTATTTTTAACTGACAATTCAACTATTCCATTTTTGGTTTAAAACTTATCTTCTTCAGTCAAAAATTCAGGTATTTGGTTGAAAATTTCTGTATTTTGTTAAAACTGTCTTTTGTGGTAAAATATTAATCTTCTTGGTGACTAATTCACCTTTTTGGTTGAAAATGCAGTTCTTTGGTGGAAAATTTAACTATTAGGCTGAAATTCCGACTTAAAAATTCAAAATTTTGGGTGAAAATTCATGTATTTTGTTAAAAATCAATCTTTTTTGGTAGAAAATTAATCTTTCCGGTGAAGAATACATGTCTTTGATTAAAAATTATCTTTTTTCATTAAAAATGAATTTTTTTAACTGAAAATTTATCCATTTCACTTTTTTTATCAAACATTTATCTTTTTTGATAAAGATTTAATCTTCTTGGTTGAAAAACCATCTGTTTGGTGGAAAATTAACTATTTTGTTGAAATTGCATCTATTTTTCTTTAAATTTGTCTTTTCTGGTAGAAAAGTCATCTTTTGGGTTGAAAATTTGTTTTTTCTTTGGTTGAAAATGAATTTTTTAACTGAAAATTTAACTAGTCCATATTTGGTTTAACATGTATCTTTGGTTGAAAATTAAGCTATTTGCTTGGAAATTTCTGTCTTTTGTTGAAAGTTTGTCTTTTGTGAAAGAATATTGATCTTCTTGGTGATTATTCCACCTTTTTGTTGAAAATTAATTCCTTTGAGGTAAAGTTTAACTATTCGGTTGAAAACTTCTTTAAAAATTCAAAACTTAGTTCAAATTCATATATTTTGTTAAAAATCAATCTTTTTGGTCGAAAACACAACTATTGGGTCAAAAATGCATTTTTCGTACTCAAGATTCATTATTTAATTTAAAAATCAATTCCTTTGCTTAAAAGTTTCCCTATCTTGTTGGAAATTCCTTTGGTTCTAAAAAATAATTATTTGAGTGAAAATAATGCAATTAAATGACTGAAAAATGGTAATTTATCACCTGTTGCAGAAATACGAAATTTGATTAACATTTACAATGGAGTTACCTTTATTCACCTCCTTTAGGGTCTGTAAAACCCCTTGCATTTGGTGGGGAGGTTAAGGCGGGTGGGACAGGAGGGTCAAACGGACTTTGGCCTGCATGAGTATGAATATGGATGAAAGGATCCCTATAAACTGGCTCTCCTGGCATGCATCATAGTAGTATGGTAGAAGGGTGAAGGAGCCCAGCTAACACGGGCTTTCTGGATCCCTGGGACGAGGTCCCTTCCGGACTGATTTCCAGTTTTGGGAATCAGGACAGGAATGACCTACGGCCCGCGCAGCGACCAAGAAACAGCCCTCCGCTGGTATGGTGGTACGCAAAAGGATAGTTGACCATTGGGTGTTTCACTTATTGTAACCACCCCCCTAAGCCCGCGTTATTTTGGCACTCAGGGGTTACGGAGGTGTCTTAACGGCCTCTCGGGGACACCGGACGACCTCTCTGAGTAAGCAGTCTTACCTCTGCATGCGGGGCTCTGCCATCTGCAGATAGCGGCCAAGAGTCTCTCGGAAGCCATCAAATTTACTTAGGAAAGTAACCGTCGACCTACTAGAGTCCGACAGGCTGGGGAGACACACTGATGGAACGCGAAACTCGAAGAGCTTCGCAGGGAAACCATTGAAAGGTTCAAACGTGCCAGCACTGGTAAAACGGATAAACTGTGGTCCTCATTTACGACTATGAGGAACAAATATAGGAGTGCAATTCGTAATGCGAAGCAAGAAAGCTGGACCAACTTTTGCACAGATATCGAGAAAGGAGCAGAAGTGGCTAGACTGAATAAGCTGCTTTATTGAAACCCGGACGCTATTCTGGGCACGCTGAAATTGCCCGAAGGGAGATTCTTAGAGTCAGACAGGGATACCTTGGCTCACCTGATCAGGGCACATTTTCCTGGCTTTTTAAGGTCAGGAGAAAAAGAAACGGCATCTCTGAGTCAACCGAAGCTGCCTGCGGCCCAACTGAGTTCGCAACGGCGGCTTGCCAACGAGATTGTCACCCCAGCCATGGTCAGGTGGGCCCTGAAGTCTTGCAGCCCTCACAAGTCCTACCGAAAAATGATTTAGAACAAATTTTTAGATCGTTTTTGTGCGAATAACTTTTTTATTATTATTTTTCATCTTGTGTCGTTTTTTCAAACATTTTGTCCGGTGCAAAAATTTATATATTCATTTTCTTCTTTGTACCTTTTGTCTTTTTTCCAGAAATATGTTTTTTTATTTTTAATGTTATTTTTAATGCTGAAAAAAATTGCACGGCCAATACAACATCGATGAATGACAAATTGGTGGTTAAAACCAGAAACGTTGATCAAAAAATGCTGGTTAACATACTTGATCATTCGTTTTTGTCCCTACAAATGTGTTTTCTCTGACAGGGGTTTTTCGATGAACAAGCTGATTTATGTGGTACGATTAGACACCATCTTTACAAACAACTTTCAACATGATTAATCAATGATATTGTTTTCGTCTCTTTCCAGAATCAGGTGATCCAGCATGGAATTGGAAAGCGCTTTGGAACATGCAGGAACTTTCGCCAACACCGCAGACACCGCAGACACCTCAAAATCAACAAGCCCATAATTCTATTGCTTATCCGCAAAATTATAGACATGGACAGGCTTCAAGTAGACGAAATATGTAGGTATAGTAATCGAAGGGATGCCTTGTCCGAGAATTTAATTTTTATATTTTTCAAAATTTGTTTACAAGCTGTGTGAAAAACTCTTTACCTGCAAATAACTTTAACTGGGCGATCCACAACTCGCCCTAATACCTGTTTCAGAATTGTTACACATCTATTATTTTCCGCACTTGGGAAAATCTATGTCCAGGAAGTAAATCATAGCGTAAGTTGATAATAGCTTTGTTTTGACGAAACCAACAGTTGTTTGAAAAACATCTAGCAGGCCTGCATGTGATAGTTTAAATAATAACGTTGTACGCAAAGTTGTTTTTTTCACACAAAAAAATAGTGTAAACTAGTTTTTATCCATTATTTCTCTTTAAATTCCAGTCCAGTAACAATTACTTCATGGATATAGGTTTTTCTGTGTAAAAAAAGACTGCCTGGCGTTACCACGGGAGTCTAGGAGGTCCAGGCGGGGCATAAAATCTTGTCCTGAAGCAGGTGTAAACTGTGAGGACGAGTCATGGCGCAGTGTCTCCAGAACGTGGGATTTTTCGGCCTCCACTCCACGACCCACGAGCTCATGCTTTCTTTCTCTAACAACAGTCAAGAACTGGTTGATCTATAATATTCTTTGTCATCTTTTTACAGAGGAAATTGTCAACTCGACCAGAGCGTGTTGGCGGGACATGTAAATCATCAGGAATAGTACCCTAATATTCAAGGACACCGTGTAAACTATGATGCACCTCTTAGTATGGATATATCACTTTTCAATCGTGAAGCTTCAAATGACCTAGTATTACGTGACGAACCTGTGCTGCGTGGACAACGCCATACTGTCGGTGCCTCTCAACGACTAGTTCGCTATGGTTTGCCAATTAGACGTGGCCTCTCCTGGGGACCCCAGGAACTCCAAGAACCCCAGGAACCTCAGGGACCTCAGGAACCCCAGTAACCCCAGCGACCACAGCAACGCCGGGGTCCGTATCCACACAATACCAATCGACGACGTCGATTGATTGAGAGTTGATTGAGATGATTGAGAGATGACAAGACAAGAAATTTTTTGTCAGGAATATTGAAAATTTGAAGTGTATTTAAATACTTCAATGCTTATAAAAATAAAAGAGTGATTTACTGATTCTATGTTTTTTATGACGTTCCATCTCGATCGAAGTTGGGATATGAAGCTATCGTCTATTGTTTTTGCCGCAAAACTGTAAAAAAAAATTGACAGCAGGTGACGTTTCGTACACCAAGTCCGAGGGAAACGATATCCGGTGTAATGGTACTATTCACACTACCAAGGGTACTTGAGTGTCTGGATTCTGTAACGTCTTTAGCGCTCGGACTCGCTCTCCCAGTACCCCGTCAACTGCCGAAGCGCGGAAAAATGTCCGAAAATGACCACCTTGGGAAGTTCACTGCGCAAAAATATGAGAAGGTGGGGCTTGACGAGCCGCAAAACTTTTATCCAGAAAGTTTTATCATCGAATTGATAGTTTTTTTACTAGGCATGAAAAATCGGAAATTTTTATTGTACGGAAAACAATTACTCTTTAAACTAAGCTCGCGAAAACTCCGCTTCTGATTGACGAAATCATTTCATCTTCTTTTTCCAAATAGAAAAACCTGTTTATTATTATTATATATAAATAAATAAATTTATTATATATAAATAAATCTCCAAGTCTTCTCACAAGGTTTTCATCCTTTCGCTTTAATGAACACATTCTCATCACGTATCTCATGCTTCAAACTAGATTTTGTCCAAAATTCGAACTTTTCTACATTATGTTCAACACTATTATATCAGATGTATATTATTAAATTTATTTCTGTATGCCCACGTATGTTTTAAAATTAGATTTTCTTCTGATTTTTGCAACATAAAAATTATTGCAAGCCATTACCGCCAGAAATTGTTTCCTCAGACTTTGACGGAAAAAAGTGTCCACGTAAGTTTCGTGTACGGAAAACGTCCAGTGGCAAAGTTGTTCCTTGACGCTTAAGGAAAACTTTGAAAAAATTTGAGCAAAATCATTCTCTTTGTTTAAAAGATGCAAGCAATTGTTTATTGCCTTACGCGCACTCGACTCGTGTGGACCAGTTCCCTCGTACCGATCACAGTGGTCTGGAATAGGAATTTACTGTTCATAATCGATCACAAGTCGTATTTCTTGACCGATTTCGAAGTACTTTTTTTAGAAATGCTCAGCAATTAATTTCTAAGAGAATTTTCATTTGTGATTTTTCAAGTTTTGTCACAGAGCAACAATATATAAACGAATAAAGTGACAAAATTGGCCATTTCAGCTTAGTGAATTTGTATCTCAGGAAAAAATGCAGAAAGAGACTCACTCTCAGCTCGAATTATTGCAACTCAAAATTCCTCTTCAGAATTATCTATAGAATACAAGCAAGATATTTCTTTGCAAATATGACCTAAATAAGTCTTCCTAAAAAGATCCCCATAAGTGAAAAAATTGGTTTTGCGAGTTTTTGTCGATAATTATGATTTTTTGAGGTATTTTTAATGAAAATTGCTGTGAATATATGAAATACTACTTTATACTCATAATTAGATGCTTGCATAAAATGCGTAAGCAATTTATGTTTCCAATTCTCAATTAGGCTGAGGCAATACTTAATTTATTTCAACAAATATAATTGTTTAAACAATCTATTATTGTTGTTAATAATATTCAATGTGAATAATGCTAGAAATTTGCGTTTTTTTCTGAAATAAATGTCCACAAAT
Organism: Andricus quercuspetiolicola; assembly: GCA_035222095.1. Lineage (NCBI taxonomy): Eukaryota > Metazoa > Arthropoda > Insecta > Hymenoptera > Cynipidae > Andricus > Andricus quercuspetiolicola. The sequence goes on along the minus strand of JAWWEA010000101.1, from coordinate 29,784,314 downwards.
TTGACAAATTTCCACGAATTTCATAAATTTCAACAAATTTTGTAATTGAAAAAAATTTCATAAATTTCACATAAATAGTGTTGGTCAAATCACTACTCCTTTTCATAGAAAAGTGTAGTGCAAATGTATCATTATACATATGAGACATAACCTACATCTGTCATCAAGGTCTCCCTTTAATTTCATATTATTTGACATATTTTTCCAAACATCAATTTTTCATCTTGTTGCAATTCATCTAGAATTTTTCGGAATCACTATCCAACGTTTGTCTCATCTTAGAATAGTGATTTAGATTTTGAATTTGATATATTATTATGTGGTTCAAACTATTTTGTAATATATATTAGTTATGTTAATGAATGTGGTGTTTTTATAACAGTGAGATGATTATAAAATGAAATTAAAATTTTCAAAAATGTCTTTCAAAAACAATTTTTTATCTCTTAATTTTTAATAATGCAAAATATGTACTTTTTAAAACTTTGAATTTAAATCATCTTCCAATAATACATATAAATT
>JAWWEA010000101.1:28217941-28231613 GCA_035222095.1 Andricus quercuspetiolicola | reverse complement strand
GCCCATCTAAATTCGCGTCTATCTTTTTCAATCTCCTCTTTTCTATCCCATCGTATCCTACATCTATCAGCATCTACATTTTTCGATACATTTTCTATTCTAAAGAAACGTTTATTTTTTCCAACACCCTCTTTTCTATCTCACCCTATCCTTTATCTATCCACGTCAATACTTTTCTATACCTCTGTAAATCTAATTTCCCGTCTATCTTTTTTCATCTCCCCTTCTCTAATCCATCGTATCCTACAATTGTCAACGTCTACCTTCTTCTTGGTATCTTCCTCGATCCAAATTTACGTCTATCTTTTTCAGTCTCTTATTCCCTACCTTATTGTATCATACATCTATTAGCGCCTACATTTTCCTGGGCGTTTGCCATTCTAAATAAGAGTTCATTTTTTCAATACCCTCTTCTCTATCTCGTCCTATCCCTTGTCTATCCACGTAAATCTTTTTTATATTTCTTTGGCAATCTAAACTTTCGTCGATCTTTTTGCATAAATGTCCCCTTTCTTATCCCATCGTATCATACATCTAGCAACGTTTATCTTTTTTTGTTTTTTTTTTTTCAATCTAAATTCACGTCTATCTTTTCCAATATCGTCTTTTTATGTCATCCTATCCTTTAACTATCCTTGTACATCGTTTTTATCTGTCAATCTAAATCCTTGTCTATATTTTTCAATCGCCTCTTCTTTATTTAATCCTATCCCACCTTTATCAGCGTCTATCTTCTTCTATCTCTTTGTTGACTGAAATTCACGCCAATGTTTTGCAATCCCCTCTTTCCTATCCCACCTAATCCTTCATCTACCTACGTCAATTTTTTACTATCCTTATGTCAATTTAAATTTCTGTCTATCTTCTTCAATTTTCTCTTCTCTATCTCATCTTATCTTTTAAATAACCACGTCAGTAGTTTTCTATATTTCTATCAATCTAAGTTCCCATCGATCTTCTTTAATCTCATCTTCTCATTCTCATTGTAGCATGCATCTACGAAAGTCTATCTTTTTCTGTCTTATTGGAATCTGAATTCACGTCTATCTTTTTCTATCCCATCTTCTCTGAATCATCCTATACTTGATCTTTTCATGTCAATTATCTTTTATCTCTTTAATCTGAATTCGCGTCTATCTTTTTTAATCTCCTCTTCTCTATCTCATTGCATCTTACACCTATGAACATTGATATTCTTCTACATCTTTGTCACTTGAAATTAACATTTATCTTTTCCAATACCCTGTTCTCTATTTTATCCTATACTTTGTCTATTCATGTTAATCTTTTTCTATTTTTCGGTCAATCTTAATTTCTGTCCATATTTTTCAATCTCCTGTTCTTTATCTCATCCTATCATACGTCTAACAAGGTCTATCTTTTTCTATCTCTTTATTGATTCAAATTGACATCTATCTTTTGCAATCCCTCTGCTCTATGGTATCCTATCCTTTATCTATCCACGTCAATCTTTTTTTATCTCTCTGTTAATTTGAGTTAACGTCTATCCTTTTCTATAACTTTGCTTCTTGAAATTAACTTCTATCTTTTTCAATACCCTATTGTCTGTTCCATCCAATACTTTTTCTATTCACGTCAATCTTTTTCTATATCTCTGTCAATCTTATTTCGCATATATCTTTTTCAATCTCCTATTCTTTATCTCACCCTATACCACGTTTATCAAGGTGTATATTTTCCTGTCCCTTTATTGACTTAAAGTTACGTCTATCTTTTCCAATCCTCTCTTCTCTATCTCATCCTATCCTCTATCTATGCACGTCAATCTTTTACTACCTCTCTGGTAATCTGAGTTTCCGTTTATCTTCGTTAATCTCCTCTTCTCTATCTCATCGTACCTTACATCTATTTACGTGTCTTTTTCTATACCTTTGTCGCTTAAAATTAACGTTTATCTTTTCCAATACCGTGTTCTCTATCTCATCCTATACTTTGTCAATTCACGTCAATCTTTTTCTATTTCTCTGTCAATCTAAATTCCCGTCTGTCCTTTTCAATCCCTATTCTTCATCTCATCACATCCTACATCTGTCAACGTCTATCCTTTTTTATCCCTTTGACAATCTTAATTCACATCTACCTTTTTCAATTCCCTCTTCTCTATCTCATTATATCCTTTATTCATCGACGTCAATTTTTTCGATCTCTCTGACAATCTAAATTCTAGTCTATCTTTTTCAATCTCCTCTTTTTTTAACTTGTCCTATCCTACTTTTATCAGCGTTCATCTTTTTCTACCTTTTTCTTGATTCAAATTCAAGTCTATCTTTTTCAATCTCCTCTCCTCTATCTCTAGTAATCTAAATTCCCGTCTATCAATTTCAAGCGCTTATCCTTTATTTCATCCTATCCTACCTCTATCAACGTCTATCTTTTTCTATCTCTTTGTTGATTGAAATTCACATCAATCTTTTTCCATTCCCTATTCTCCGTCTCATTCTATCTTTAATCTATCAAAGTAAATTTTTTTCTATTTCTCTGTCAATCTAATTGATTTTTTTCATCTCTGGTAATCTATATTTACGTCTATCTTTTGCAATCCCCTCTTCTCTATATTATCCTAACCTTTATCTATCCACGCCAATCTTTTTCTACCTCCCTATCAATCTGAGTTCCCATTTATCTTTTTGAATCTCCTCTTCTCTGTCTCATAGCATCTTACATCTAATCACGTTTACCTTTTTCTATATCTTTATCACTTGAAATTAACATTTATATTTTTCAATACCCTATTCTCTATCCCATCCTATACTTTTTCTATTTATGTCAATCTTTTTCTATCTCTCTGCCAATCTAATTTCCCATCTATTTTTTTAATCTTCTCTCCTCTATCTCAGCCTATTCTCTGTCTAACCATGTCAATCTTTTCTTGTCTCTTTCAATTTAGATTTACTTCTATCTTTTTCAATATCCTCTTCACTATCGCATCGTATCATACATATATTAACGTTTATCTTTTTCTATCTATTTTTAATTCTAATTCGTCCTTTTGTTTGAAAAATTCATCTGTTCTTGTAGAAATTTTGTCTCATCTTGGTACCTATAACCCCTGGGGGGTTCAAGCTTTGTGTGACGATCTGTGACGAAGAAAAGAATTGGTGTGAAAGGTGTTCAAATTAGTATGACGTAGTTTTGGAACACTCCTAACCTGAATTCCAACTCTCATTTTTCACTTCATAACGATTCGACTAGCTAATTGTGAGTGCATGTCTCTGGGAGATAACGACCACCATTTGTCGACTCAATTTTCTCGTTCGTCCTAACTGGAGGGAAGTGTATCATCTCGTATGGAAAAAAGAGAGCAGGAAACGATGTCGTGGAATTTCTCAAGGAATAGGAATAAGACGAAGACGAAGATGGAAAAGGAGGAGAAGGTGGAGGTGAAAGAAAGACAGGAGATGGGTAAAAGAATAATGGAGAAAAGAGTGTCGCGTTGTTAACGGGAGCGATATCTCATTGAGATGTTTCCTACCGTGTCGCGGTACGACCTCGCTTCTAAAATAAGGCTAGCACTTTATAACGACTCAGATATTTATCTTTTAATATCCGCGGTTTGCGAAGCGTCTGCTGTATTCTGGAGTAAAACAACTGTTCCTTTTCTCCCACTTAAGTAACTTATAAAGAAAATATAACCATAAGAGATATGCCACTTATAAAAAAGGAAATAAAGGAAAGTCATTGAACTACGGCTTTTATATTACACACCCTACGTTCTCTCTACCCTCATCTTATCCTCCCTTCTCCCTTCTCCCTCCACCCTTCTACCTTCTCTCTTCTCCCTTCTCCCTTCTCCTCAATCGCCCTCTTCTTCCCTCTCCCCTCTCTTAAACTTACTCGTACCCTTTACTCTTCCTCGTACACCATACACCGCCTATCATGTGCACTTTTCGTTTACCTTTCGCCATTCACGTTTCAGTACACCCTACATCGTATATCCTTTACCTGGATACACTTTGCATATACTCTATACCATATATCCTTTCAATATAACATTTCCCTATACCATGTACCTTATAACAAGTACCATATATCCTGTATCCTTTACCATATGCAATATACCATATATCAATTTCATATATCATTTTCATATACCCTTTCATATTTATCCTTTCTCATATACCATATACTGTGCCTTTGAAAATGTACCCTTTTCCTACACTTTCCCCTTTCTCCTCTCACATTAAACCTTTCTTATTTTTAATTCACCCCTTCTCATATACGCTTTACTTGTATACCCATTGTCATACCTTCCTTTAATATATTACTTCGAAATGCCATACACCGTATACCGTATACCATATACCATATAGCATATACCCTTTACCATATATCAGATAACATATACAATATACCATATACCCTATACCATATACCATATACCATATACCATATACCATATACCATATACCATATACCATGTACCATATATCATATACCATACACCATATACCACATACCGTATACCATATACCATGTACCCTATACAATTAACCCTATACCATATTCCCTATACGATGCACCCTGTACCATATCTTCCTTTAATATATTATTCCCATCCTATATACCATACATCATATACCCCATACCATATACCGTACACCATATACCCTTCATTATATATCCTACATCATATATACTGGACAATATATACTACACAATATACCCTTTCTGATGTACCCTTTTCCTGTACATTCCCCCTTTACTTCATTTTACTTTACTTTAATCATTTCTCCTTTATTTCCCCTCTCCATTTTATCAACCCACATACACTATACTATATACCACATACCTTATACCTTATACCCGATATCATATACTCTAAACCTTAAGCCCCACACCGTATAACATATGCCATACCCTATACCAAACACCATAACCCCAATCCCATATACCATATACCATGTACCATATACCATACACCATATAAAATATACCATATAAAATATGCCATATACCATATACTATATACCATATTTCAAACTCTACAATATCCTCCTCAACCTCTTTGCTATTCATCATCTTCCCGTATTACCACTCTGCCAATAATCTCAACTCCATTCATCCCCTTCCCCTTTCCCTTATTCCATCCCTTCTCTTATATATTTCCTGCAGCCCCTCTGACACATATTACCAGCTCGTCGTCACCCCTTATTACCCCTCGTCGTCAAGATGCTCCTTTCCCCCTCTTTCCATATGCCCATTCAGACCTTAATCCTTCCACGTCTGTTATCTCGCAACCACTTTTTCCCGTCTTACCACGCAAATTATATTTTCATTCACTCTGTAATATACTACCTAGGCCCTCTCTACCTAAGGTATATTTTTACCCCTTACAACTCTCATTCTTTCTCCCCTTCACTGCTCTGACCACACCAACTATTTCTAACATACTTTACTCCTTTCAGACGTTTCCCCTTGCCTGCTTGCCCCCTCTCATACATATCACCTAGCCCACTGTCCCTTTCCATCATGATTCTTTCCTCACCCCGTTTACCCCTATCCACCCTCTTCGAACTCACACTCTTGATTCCCTGACCTTCTTTATATTATACCTTTTATCTCCTTTTACACATATGGCTAGTTCTTTTTCTCGTCTCAGCACTCCATTAACCTTCTCGGCCTATATCTAATATGTTCCCTAGCCCCTCTTTTCCTGATCCATAATCTAACTCCATATAGCCCTCATTTTTACCACCTTCACTCCTCTCGCTCCACTATCTATTCTCCTTTCCTCTTTCTCCACTTTTCTTACCTCCTCTCATACATATCCTCGTCTTATCACTCCCATCATCTTCTCAATCCCTCTACAGTAAACTCCCTAGCCCTTTTCTTCCTAAAGTATAATATTACACCTCCTTCTCTCTCCCCCTTCACTTCTCATACCATTTTCTAAACTAGAAGCGTCATAGTGCGGAAAACCAATTTTCTATAGACCAATAAATTACAGCGATTTTTTTGTTTTCTAATCCCATGTAACCTATTTCCCTCCTTTCTACAAACCTTCTTGACTCTATTACTCTATTCACACTGTCACTTTTATCTCTTCTCGTACACATTATCAGCTACTTTCTCACTCGCCATCAAGATGCTGCTTTCCGGCCTCTTCCCCTATGCCTACTCAATCCGCAACCCCTCCACTCCTGTAATCCATAAACCACTTTCCTTTTCACACAAGTCCACTTACCTTCTTACCCTTCATCCAATATACTTCCCAGCCCTTCTCTTAGAAAAATATAATCTTACCCTCTACATCCCTCATTCTTTCCCCCTTCATTTATCTCACCCCACCACCTATCTCTAATACACTTTAGTCCATTCACCCTCTTTCTTCTTTCCCCTTTCCTCTTTCTCCTTTTTTCTTACCTTCTCTCATACATATTCTTGTCTCACCACTCCAATTATCTTCTCAGACCCTCTCTTATAAACTCCCTAGCCGCTTTCTTCCTAAGGTTTAACCTTACACCCCCTCACCCTTTCTCCTCTCTCCCCCTTCACTCCTCTCACCTCACTGACCATCTTTAATGTACTCGTCCCCCTATGGTGAGTATGCCTTTTTGAAACTGGAAATGGCGTAGGGCGGAAAAGTTACCATTGGGCAAGATAAATCGAGGACAAACAAAATTTTGAAATCAAAAATTCTGATTAGGAAAAATTTGTTATGATTTCTAGGCCCATAGAAAATTTCTTAAAAAATAGGTCAAAAATTGAAACTCTGACTCCGAGGAGCGAGTCTAATAAATAAACCAATTGCAAAAAAATTTTGGTTTTTGATTTGGATTCTCCAAAAGCAACTTTTGTGTAAGTCGCTGCTTCTAGTTTTTGAATATTCGGGTTTTTCGACCCATCCTACAACCTGTATGCCATGACAATTAATTAGAATTATTATTCAAGTTGATAAAAAAATTGTAAAATATTTTATAATATTAGATTTATTCATTTATTGGACTCACCATTTCAAGATATCCAAAAATATTTTAAGTATTTTGATTAATTATTACCGAGTTTTAGCCTAAAAGAGCAACTTTGAACGACAGAACACGAAACTTGTGAAACAATCTTTGAACTGATTTTTCAAATCCTTAATTTTAAAAGGTTGAACCCTTTTCTGGATTTAATTTTTTTCAACCCAATATGAGTTATATCTGTGTATCCCAAATTTAAAAAAGTGTTGCTAGTATTAAGTAACAATTTTTCATTTTAAATTTCAAATTAACGCACCCTGATAGAAAATCTTTTCAAAAATTTGCAAGAGTCACTCCTTCTGCCTTTGAAAATTATTTTTTTACCAGGTAAAAGGTTGTAGCCGTAGCCAATTTATTCAGGAAGTGAAATTCTCGTGCAATGAAGCTCCTGGAACCTGACTATAAAACTCGACATCCAATCTCCACTTCTTGTTGAAAAATTCTAAGGATATTAAAGTGACCTTTTCCAGGTAATCCACTTTATAAAATCTGATGTTAGTAAAATACTTGAAGCTTCCGGAAAAATGTTCATGATATCCTGACGTATGATATTGCAAAAAATTTTAAAATGAACTCTAAATAACAAAAATTTTTTAACAAATTAAAAAATCCTTCATTAAAAAAATCTTTGCTCTTTAATAAAAGGTTCTTTAATAAAAACGCACGTAGCGAATTCACTGGGATGTTCTTGGAGGACCCTACACATGTTTCTGCACACGAAACTGTAGACGAATCTGTACAGGTAATCTTGACGGTTCCTGTGCAGGAATTTGGCGAAGGAAACTGTACATGATCCTGCAAAGGAACCTGCACCGAAAAGGAACTTTTGAATGATCCTGTACAGGTTCCTTCGCAGAGTCAATTGAGGTATGTTTTCATGCACAGGAACATGATCAGGAACCTATACATGAACCTGCATAGGAGGTAATCTACGAGAGTTCGCTAGTGACTTAGCTCTTTTGATGGTGAGTTGGATCTTCAAAGGAATAAAAGAAAGGCAACTTTATAGCTGTAAGCGAAATCAGTTTTTGTCATGGCCTGATGTAAACGAACCTATACCTGTTTTCTGTAGAGGATCCTTCTGAAGGTTCCCTTGATGGCTTTCTGTAAGGGATCCTATACACATTTCTGTACAGGAATCTATGCTTCAATTTTGTTTGCACAAAAAACCTGTATAGGAACCCGTACAGGAGCATTCAAAGGTTCCTTTGTCGGTATAGGTTCCTTTGTCGGTACAGGTTCCTTTGTCGGTATAAGTTCCATTGCAGGACCATGTACAACTTCCTTCACCAAATTCCTGCTCAGGAACCGTCAGGATTACCTGCACAGTTTCATGCGCAGGTTCGTGTGCAGGAACATGTGCAGGATCCTCCGAGGTTCTTGTGCAGGATCCTCCGAGGTTCCTGTGCAGGATCCTCCGAGGTTCCTGTGCAGGAATTTTAAGCTGAGAGCAGTTAATTATTCGAATTATTTGCCGCAACCTTAACGAATGTTTGATTCTAACAATATGTTCTTTAACATTCTCTAACAAAGCGATTTCATTTTCGGACTCCAATTTATATTTGCAATGAATAAATCATCTAGCAACCCGTTTGGAAGCAAGTGAATACAAAAAAGTATAAATCAATTTTCCAATAAAAAAATTATTTTCGTTAAAAAGAGAATTTTATTGCAACTTAATACAATTTCAACTACTCTTTATTAATTTTTTTATTATTTTCTTATTTTATGAGCCTTGCAATATAAAGATTAAATATAAAATAAAATTGAATTCAGATTTTAATAGTCGACTTCATACCTCCGGAAGTACTTGCTGAAATGGTATAATAATAAGAAAATTGATGTATCAAAATGGTTATATAAAACTTCACATGGGGGGGGGGGAGATATAAATTATTTTTTCCAATACCCCAGTATATTGTAAATGTCAGAAATAAGAAATAGAGGAATCTCTATTTCTTATTTCCGACATTTTTCATGCTTTTTCCAAAAGACCATACGCAATATTTTATTAATTTCTTATTAATTATGTTTATAACTTCTAAATTAACTAATGAAATATTAAAAATATCATACATTTTTTATGTTACTCCTTTCTCCGGAGATTAGTATTTTTTTAAAGTATTAAAAAATAAAATTAGAAAGTTTCAAAGAATACTTGGAATTTAAAAAAAATAGGTTTCTTTTGTTTTTTTTTTTGCCAGATATTACCATTTTCATTTTATTTTTTTTATTTCTCATTATCATAAAGATTCTAAATTTTCAGAGATTTTGGGTTATGTTTTTGAATCAAAAATTGGTTATTTAAAAATTAAAATTCTTATGATTTCAACAAGATTTTAAATTTTATAATAATTTTAGATTATGTTAGTTTTTTCCATCGGATCTTTTATTTTTATTAAAATGTCTTCAGATATAAAAAAACTATTACTAATATTGAAAAATTTTAGGTTAAGTTAGCTTTTTAAACTAGAAATTTGTATTTTAAAACAAAAATCATGATAGTTCAAACAAGATTTGCAATTTTTGAATTGTTTCAGATTTTATTAATGTTTTCCACAGATTATGTTAGCATTTTACAAAAAAAATTAGTTTTTTGAATAGGAAATTATTTACTTAATAAAAAAATCTTTATCACTTAAACAACATTAAAAATATTTGAACAATTTTGGAGTATGCTAGTATTTTTCATTGTTAGGTTTTAAACAAGATACACAAATTTTTAACAATTCAAGGTTATGTTATCGTTTTACAAAGAAAATTGATTTTTTAAATGAAAAATTATTTTATTATTAACAAAAATCTTTACAGTTTAAAAAATATTCAGAATGTTTTTACAATTTTGGAGTATGTTAGTACTTTTTATCAGAAACTGAAATTTTAATTAAAAAATCATTAGATTTCAAAGAAGATTCATAATTTCTGAGAAATTTTAGGTTATGTTAGTATCATGTTAGTGGCTTTAATCAGAAATTGAAATTTTTTAATTTTGAAATACTATCAGATTATATTAACGTTTTTCATAATTAATCGGTTATTTTAAACAAATGTCATTTTATTTCGAAGAAGATTTAAAACTATAATAAAAATTACAATTTTTAAATAAATAAATGAAATAAACTACAATTTTTAATGCAAAATTATCATATTTAAAACAAGATTTACTACTTTCTAACAATTTTAGGTTATGTTAGCATTCTACAACGAAAAACTAATTTTTTATGTAAAAAATTATTTGTACAAGTATGGAACAACTTAAGGTTATGTTAATATTTTTCATCGAAAATCAGAAAGTTTAGGAACAAAAAACGTTATGTTTAAAAGAATATTTTAAATCTTGACAATTTTTTGTCAAGTGATATTAGTGCTTTTGTCTGACTGTGCTATTGTTAATAAAAAGTGATTCGACTTGAAAGAATATTTACCAATTTTAAACAGCTTTAGGTTATGTTAGTCCTTTTCATCGGAAATTGTTATTTTGGATTGAAAAAAATTATAAGATTTTTCAGATTATCATTCAGGGTTATTAAAAACTGATTCTTTAACAATTTTTGGTTTTCTTGGCTTTTTATACCAAAAATTGGTATTTTTCATACAAATGTTACTGAATTTCAAGAAGAAATAAAATTTATAAACAATTTTAGGTTATACTCGTGTTTTCGCTGAAAATTGGTATAGATTTCAAAGAATATTTACAATGATGGAACAATTCAAGGTTATGTTAACATTTTTCACCGGAAATCTACATTCTCAACAATTTTTTTGGTATATTAGTGTTTTTCGTCTTAAAACGCTATTATTCATAAAAAATCATTCGATTAAAAATTATATGTAAATTTTTGAACAATTATAGGTTATGTTAATGTTTTTCGTCAAGGATTGATATTTTTGGAAAAATTATATAATAAAAATACAAAAATTTGACATCCTCCCCCCAAACATTCCCTCCCCTATTCTCTCCATATTCATCTACCTACACTTAACCTTTGCTTCCCCTCCCTTCCCTGACATCTTCCCTAATTACTTCCCCCTCTCCTCAAGTCCCCCCATTTCCACTCTCTTCCTCTAGCCTCTAGAGTGCTGATTTCTGAGTTCTGAGTTGTAAGTTGTTTGTTGTGGATTTGCGAGTTGTGAGTTGCTTCTCCTCCCTTCCCTGACTTCCTCTTTATCTACTGCCCCCTCCCCTCAAGTCTCCCAACATTTTCGCTCACTCTCTTTACCACACTTATTTCCACTTACTCCCCTTAATTTTTCTCCCCTCACTTCCCTTATTACCCTGGGTTGTAAGTTGTGAGTCGTGAGTTGTGAGGTGCGAATTTTGAGTTCTGAGTTCTGAGTTCTGAACTCTGGGTTCTCAGTTCTCAGTTCTGGAGTGCTGAGGTCGGACATCTGAGTTCTGAGTGCTGAGTTGTGAGTTGTGAGCTGCAAGTTGTGAGTTGAGATGTGCGAATTGTGAGTTCTGAGTTCTAAGCTCTAGGTTCTCAGATCTCAATTCTGAGACCCGAGTTTTGAGTTCTGAGTTCCGAGTGCTGAGTTTCGAGCTGTGAGTTGTGAGCTGTGAGTTGTGAGTTGTGAGTTGTGAATTGTGAATTGTGAGTTGTGAATTGTGAGTTGTGGATTGTGAGTTGTGGGTTGTGAAGCTTTACAAGTTTCTCCTCGGGGCTAAAAAACCCTAAGAAGGGTTTGATTTTCCAAAAAATTTATTTCAAGTTGTTCTCCTTTGATAGAAAATTATCTCAGGATCATTTCATTGAATCCATAAATAAAAATGCTCACATGTTGTATTATTCAGCCAACAAAAGATCGGTTTTCCTGTGTGGTATGAATTTCGCCGAATAAATTGGTAAAAATCGCAACGAAGAATAGAGGATACTGGGTGAGGGTTGGGGGGGGGGATGTGAAATCACGTCTGGCATACAAAATAGGGTGGCCTTTCTGACCAAGGAAATGAAACGGAACAACTTTCCGATTTTGCGGTTGCTTCGAAGAAATCACGTAGAGTCGTTTTTCACAATTCGACTGACTTTTCACGGCTTACCGGCTTTAGGGAAAATGATATCAAATGGCCCGGCACGAGTTTTCTGCACTTTTTACTTTAGAGCACTCAGTCGGTTAGTTGACCTCAAATATCTAAGTGAAACTGATGAAAATCTTTTTTTTCAATTTCTTTTTTAATGAGTGATGCTTTAGTAACAATGGGGTAGAAAAAATAACAATTTTGATGCATTTCAAAAAAATTTGAATATTTTACTTCTGAGAAACAAAATATTTGAAAAAAAGTATCGAAAACCTTATTCAAACTATATGACCTTGAACCGCCGCATCCTGCAAAACTCTGAACCAATCAGGATAATGTTATGCGGTGGCTTCATTGACTATCCAGTTGACAGCTGGTAAAAAAAAATTGTGAACATCCACATCTCGAATTTTAGCAAATTTGCACTGCCACACTTTACAAATCCCAGTTTTACTGAAATTCTAAGCATTTTGAACCCCATTTTGGGCCCTTCTTCATACTTTTTTTAACACGTTTTAGATAATAAACGGGAAAATAGGTTAGGCTTACTCCAATCACTAGCGGCCATATTAATTCGCCCATTAACTGCGCTAATCAGACTAATATTTACACACGACGCTGACCCAATCAGATTGCCTCATACTCCCGCGAGAAATTTAAAAAGTACACTTATAAAACATTGGAAACTCCAAACTTATTTTCAAAAAATTTTCTCAAGTAATTATATTTAGTTTTTAGTGCTCTTTTGAATTCCCGAGTAAAAAAAGTTTTTGAAAATATGCAACAACCCCATGATTAACTATAATATTCTACTATTCATTCATTCATTCTGTCGACATTGAAGCTTTTTTTGTGAGATGCTTTATCATGAATTCTTAAGTTATTCATTTTGAACTTTAGAATAAAATTATTAAATTTTAAAAATCATGATGCATAATTTTAAAATTAATCATTTTTAACGACTTAGCTTCATAGTCCTGATTTAATCATCCTTCAGTTTTTCAACCAAGCTTGGATTTGTTTAATTTTTAAGGATTCAACTTTGAATTCATTAATTCTGAAAGCTTTTTGTTACAAAACATAATTTTCAACGTTCTTAAAATAAACTTCAAAGTTTCGCAATATTTAGAATTATTCAATTTTGAACAGAATGACAGTGATTTTTTCACAGAAATCACATTTTTCGGTACAAAATCTAGTTAATCACTTTGAATGTCACTTGATACTACATGATATCATACTTCATAGTGACATCTTTCTTTTTTTCAACATTTCTCTCATTTTATTTCAAAATTATAGTTTGGCATGCGTTATTCTAAAACCGTATAATCTTTTAGGCCTTCAAACTAAAGTCTTTTTTTGCTTCAGAAGCTTTAATTAAAAACCCTTGCATTTGGAAATTCCTAACTTCTCAAAGTTTCAAATTTTTAAATTTCACAATGTTCTGGTTTAAAATTCAAATATTAAGAATGTCATGACAACTTCACTAAGGTAAAGACACCACTTAGTGATATGTAACCGGCTAGTGACACCCAGGATGAATTTCTTTATTTATTGAAAAATTGAATTGAAATCAAAATGTAAGTGCAGGCTTAGTAAAAAGTAGCATGATTCAATATTAAATTGCATATAAATATGTCAGGGGAATAATTTTCAAAGCAGTTTAAAAAAA
>JAWWEA010000101.1:23537122-23548089 GCA_035222095.1 Andricus quercuspetiolicola | reverse complement strand
ACAAATAACGTGATATTTCAGTAATATTTTTCGATAAATGAAGATTTTCTTTTCATGGATAATTTGATTCTCCCGCAGAAACGCTAGTGCCACCTGACAGAGAAATCTAACCAATCAAATTTCGAAAATGACAGACAAGTCCATTTTGTGATTTTGATTTTTGACAGCGATCAGCTGGTCCGTCGCGTGGAATCGCTTGTCGCGATCGCGAAAAAAATTAAAACATCACAGAAAGAATTCCACTTTTCGACGATTAAAAATCCGTGTCAACGTGAATGAAAAATTTTGAAAATTCCAACAGTCTCTCGCGGTTTTCCGAAAGTCAGAAAGATGAAAAATGTTTGCTTCCTTCATTCTAACCTCGAAACAACAATGACATAAACAGGAAACACACTAAACGTCAAATGGATTTTATTTTCTCTGCAAAAAGTGAGTACTAATAAAAATTCTTTTTCTCTATATTGGTATAAATAGGTCCTTTTTTTAATTTCGATGGAAGACCTTTCGTTTTTTTTTCTTTTTTTTTACATCGTCGACCTTATTTATTTTGTTGTGATTCGACCTTATTATTAAGAAAGAAGAGCTTTTCAGGGAGATTTTTAGGGTAGGAGATAAAAATTTGATAATTTTTCGTTTGGAGAATTTCATAAACTGCGTATTTGTTTTTTTGTTTGTGATTTCTGTAGCCTAATTAATTTGAATATTCAGAATCGAAAATTTTGTATTAATTCGGATAATTTTTATTCTTTCGTATGCAACTAGGACGTTTTATTCATATCCACTGAAGTTTTGAAATTTAACAATTATAAGCTACACAGTAGGGCTGTCCAAAAATTAATTGGAATTTTTTTTCGAATTTTCATGCATATCGCCCCCAAATTTGTTCGAATCCACAAAAAAAAATATTTTTTTAAATTATAGTTGGAGGTCCCGCAAGCCCTATTAATTTTTTTGAACAATTTTTTTACGTATTTCCCATGAGAAAAAAATACGTTTTTGAAAATTTTATTCAGAATCGTCAATATTTGAGAAAAATTTCAAAAGATTTCACAAAGATTTAAAAAAATTAATAAAATTTCAAAAGATTTCACAAAGATTTAAAAGCATTTCAAAATCTTTTAAAAAGATTTTACTAAGATTTTTAAGGATTGCAAAGATTGCAAAAGATTTCACAAAGATTTTAAAAGATTAAAAAATTTTTAAAAGATTTCACAACGATTTCTAAATATCTCCAAAGATAAAAAAAATTCAAAATATTTTTAAATATTTACAAAAGATTTTGAAAGGTTTCAAAAACTTCAAAAGATTAAAAAAAATTTACAAAAAATTTCTAGAGTTCACAAAAATTTTTAAACATTTCAAAACCTTTTAAAAAGATTTTCCTAAGATTTTTAATCGTTTCAAAGATTTCGAAAAATTTCACAAATGTTTTAAAAGACTTAAAACATTTCAAAAGATTTTAAAAGATTTCGAATAACTTTAAAATATTTCGCAACGATTTCTAAATATTTCTAAAGATTTCTAAAAAATTTTCAAAATATTTACAAATATTTACAAAACATTACAAAGGTTTTTAAAAATTTACAAAAAATTCAAAAGATTTCACAAAGATTTAAAAAAATTAATAAAATTTTAAAAGATTTCAAAACCATTTAAAATGATTTTACTAAGATTTTTAGTAATTTCAAAGATTTCAAAAAATTTCACAAAGGTTTCACAAGGATTTCAAGAAATTTTTTTTTTAAAAGATTTCACAATTATTTCTAAATATTTCTAAAAATGTCAGAAAAATTTGAAAAGATTATGAGATATTTACAAAAAATTTCAGAAGATTTTATAAGATTTCGAAATATTTTAAAAATTTACCTAAAAGTTTGGAAAGATTTCACATAAAATCCAAAGGATTAAAAATTTTCAAAAGATTTACAAAAATTTCAAATAATTTCAAGAGATTTCAAAACCTTTCAAACAAATTTTAAGTAATTTCAAAGATTTCAAAAGATTTCAAGAATAAAAAATATAAAATATAAAATATAAAAAATTTTAAGACTAAAAAATTTCAGAAATTTCAAAAAAACTTAGAATTTTTTTTAAAGATTTCAAAAGATTAAACAATTTTCAAAAGATTTGAAAAGATTTTCAAAAATCTTCAAAAGATTTCACAAAGATTTAAAGATATTTCAAAACCTTTTAAAAATATTTGACTAAGATTTTTAATAATTTCAAAGATTTCAAAAGATTTCACACAAGTTTTAAAAGATTAAAAAAATTTCAAAATATTTTAAAAGATTACGAATAATTTAAAAACATTTTACAATGATTTCTAAATATTTCCAAAAATGTCAGAAAATTTTCAAAAGAATAAAAAATGTTAATAGCTTTTAAAATATTTACAAAAAGTTTGTAAAGATTTCAAAAAATTCAAAATGTTTACAAAAATTTTTTTAAATTCTAAAAGATTTCAATACCTTTTAAAAAGATTGTACAAATATTTTAAATAATTTCAAAATTTTCTAAAAGATTTACAAAAAATTTCAAAAGATTTACCAAATTTTTTTTAAGATTTCACAAAAGAGTTCAAAAGATTTAAAAATATTTCAAAACCTTTCAAAAAGATTTTCCTAAGATTTTTAATAATTTCAAAGATTTCAAAACCTTTTAAAAAGATAATTTCAAAAGACTTCACAAAGATTTAAAAAAAATTTTTTTAATATAAAAAGATTTAAAAAGGTGTCGAATAATTTAAAAATATTTCACAATGATTCCTAAACATTTCCAAAGATTTAAGAAAAATTACAAAAGATATTAAAATATTTACAAAAAATTAAAAAAGATTTTAAAAGATTTTGAAAGGTTTTAAAAATTTCAAAAAATTATAAAAGATTAACAAAGATTTCATAAAGATTTTTAAAAATTCCAAAAGCTTTTACAAACATTCAA
Source organism: Andricus quercuspetiolicola (assembly GCA_035222095.1). Classification (NCBI taxonomy): domain Eukaryota; kingdom Metazoa; phylum Arthropoda; class Insecta; order Hymenoptera; family Cynipidae; genus Andricus; species Andricus quercuspetiolicola. Next base: position 23,545,149 of record JAWWEA010000101.1, on the reverse strand, counting down.
GGAGAATTAAAAAGATTTCAAGACCTTTTAAAAAGATTTTACTAAGGTTTTTAATAATCAAAAAGGTTTCAAAAGATTTCACAAAGATTTCAAAAGATTAAAAAAATTTCAAAAGATTTTAAAAGATTTCACAACGATTTCTAAATATCTCCAAAGATAAAAAAAATTCAAAATATTTTAAAATATTTACGAAACATTTCAAAAGATATTAAAAGATTTCAAAAGATATTAAAAAGTTAACAGAAAGTTTCAAAAGATTTCACGTAGAATTTAAAGGATTTAAAAACTTTCAAAAGATTTACAAAAATTTCAAATAATTTCAAGAGGTTCCAAAACCTTTTAGAAAGACTTTACAAAGATTTTAAATAATTTCAAAGATTTCAAAAGACTCCACAAAGACCTCAAAAAGATTTCAAAAATTTTAAAAGATTTTTAGAGATTTCGAATAATTTTAAAAGATTTCACAACAATACCTAAATATATTTTTAAAGATTTAAGAAAAATTTCAAAAGACTTTCTAAATCCGTATTTCTTAAGATTCAAGAAAAATTTGAAAAGATTTTCTAAATGCATATTTCGAAAGATTTAACAAAAATTTCAACAGATTTTATAAGATATACGAAGAATTTCAAAAGATTCTAAATGATTTCACAAAGGTTTAAAGGTTTTCACAAAAATTTCAAAGCTTTCAGATTTCACAAATACGTCAAAAAATTTTTAAATTTTCATAAAGATTTTAAAACTTTTAAAAGATTTCTGAATATTTATAAAGATTTAACCAAAATTTCAAAAGGTTTTAAAAGATGTGCAAAAAATTTCAAAAGATTTCACAAAGATTTGAAGAAATTTGTTCAATTTCAAATAATTTACAAAGATTTCAAAATTGTTTAAAAAGATTTTACAAAGATTTTTAATAATTTTGAATATTTCACAATAATTGCAAAGCTTTCAGATTTCCCAAATATTTCAAAAAATTTCAAAATTTTCACAAAGATTCCAAAGATTTTGAAACTTTAGAAAGATTTCTGAATATTTCTAAAGATTTAAGAAAATTTTCAAAAGATTTAAAAATATTTACAAAAAATTTCAAAAAATTCCACAAAAATTTTTTCAAATTAAGAAAATTTCAAAAGATTTACAAAGATTTTACAATTTGTTAAAGATTTCAAAACCGTTAAAAATATTTTGCAAAGATTTAAAATAATTTTGAAGATTTCAAAAGATTTCACAAAGATTTCACAAAGACTTCAAAAGATTTAAAAATATTTACCAAAAATTTCAAAAGATTTTAAAAGAATTGAAAAGATTTACAAAAATTTCAAACAATTTCAAGAGATGTCTAAACCTTTACAAACTATTTTACAAAGATTTAAAATAATTTCAAAGATTTCGAATAATTTAAAAAGTTTTCGCAACAATATCTAAATATTTCTAAAGGTTTAAGAACAATTTCAAAAGATTCAAAAAATTTCAATATGTTTTAGAAGATTTACAAAAAGTTTGAAAAGATTAACAAAAACTTTGAAAAGATTTAAAAATTTAAAAATATGTCACAACGTTTTCTAAATATTTCTAAAGATTTAAGAAAAATTTCAAAAGATTCTACAAGATTTACAAAAAATTTCAACAAATTTTAAATGATTTTACAAAAGTTTAAAAGTTTTCACAAAGATTTCACCAAATTTTTAAAGCTTTCAGAGTTGACAAATATTTCAAAAATTTTGTAAATGTTCACAAAGATTTCAAAACTTTGAAAAGATTTCTAAATATTTCCAAAGATTTAACAAAAATTTTAGAAGAAAAAGACCGGGATAAGGGACTCTCTCGGCACACGTAGACACTGGCTGTTTTAAAAGTTTTCAAAGAATTTCAAGAGAGTTCGTTCTAAAACATTTTAGCACTCTTAATTTAAAAAAATGTCTTGTTATGATTTTTAAATACTTTATGTTTTTAATACTAGAAACTAAAAACCCTGGGACATAAATGCACGCTTTTCGCGCGTGCATTTGATTTAAGCGGGGCTTTTTTAGATAAATTAAATGAATAATTTTAATTTAATTTATATCCAAGGAATTTCAAATGATTTCTATTTATTTTAGTGGATTTTAATGATTTCAAAGGATTTCTACGGATTTCATCAGTTTCGAGGGATATGAAGGAATTGGGAAAACTTTAAAGGCTTTTAAAGAGTTCAAGTTACTTGAAAAGATTTCGGAGAATTTCAAGAGATGTTTCAAAAAGTTTTAGAACTCTTAATATTTAGAAATTTATTGTTATGGATTTTTAAATAGTTTATGTTTTTAATATCAACTTAACCTATTTTTAATTTGAGTTTGGGAGGAATTTTTAGAAGAGGAAGTATTTTTGATTACAAGTATGATTTAAAACATAAAGATTGTTTCTTCTTTTCTAAATGTAAAAATAAATGTTTAATCTTTCCCCTATTTCCCCCTTTTTCTTGAAAAAAGTTACCCTATTTTGGTTTTAATTTATTTTAATTAATTACTTCATTAATTTGTTTGCTTTTTAAAAGAACTTACAAATTTTATGCGCAGAAAAACAATAGAATCAACATGAAATCTGAGGAAATGCTTCGAAATATTTTCGGGAAGGATTGTTTCGATGTGTCGGATTCGATGAGTATTGGAAAATCGAAAGAAGAGAATGCAACTTATTCCAGGTACTAAAATATTTTTTTTCATCGAGAGTAGTAGTGTACCCTAATGGTTGAATTACTATTTATTTATCAATAATTCGTATTATTAAACTAATTTTTTATACAGAACACTGCACAGTTTGAGTTTGGCTGACGAATACATAAAGACTGCCCTCTCTGAGAAAGAAATTCCAGAAAGTTTGAAAGATTTTCGAGAAGGAAGATTAGGACCAAAGCTTGTGAGATTTGAACTCTCAAATCCACTTGGTCAATATTATTTATCACCTGATCGACTCAGCGTCAATTCTCAGGGAAATTTTAGTACAATTCGAGCGAATACAGCAGTTTTCAAAGGCAAATGGATGTTCGAATTACAATTAGGGACAAAAGGAATTATGCAAGTTGGTTGGGGAACTCCGAAGAGTAAATTTAATCACATTGCTGGTGTTGGTATGTTTCCAATTTGAAATTTATCTTTTATTCTGAAGAAATTTCGAGGAGTTGACCACTTGAATTTTGAAGGTTTACTAGATTTCAAGATGTGAGAGATTTTTTAGAGATTTCACACAGATTTTGAAATATTTTGAAATATTTAATAACAATTTCGAAAGCTTTTAAAAAGATTTCAAATGACTAAAAAAAATTTCTAAATATTTCTAAAGATTTACCAAAAGTCTCAGAAGATTTTAAAAATATTTTTAATAATTTACAAAGAGGTTTGAAAAGATTTCACAAAGCTTTCAAAGTTTTCACAAAGACTTAACAAGAATTTCACAAAAATTTCAAAGATTTCAAAAGATTACAAAAGATTTCAGACTTCACGGATATTTTAAAAGATTTCAAATTTTTCACAAGATTTAAAAGATTTCAACATTTTTAAAAGATTTTGAAATATTCCTGAAGATATAACAAAAGTCTCAGAAGATTTTAAAAATATTTTTAATAATTTACAAGGAGGATTCAAAATATTTCACAAAGCTTTAAAATTTTTCACAAAGACTTCACAAAAATTTCACAAAGATTTTAAAAGATTACAAAAATTTCAAAAGGTTTCAGTCTTTATAAATATTTCAAGAGATTTCAAATTTTTCATAAGATTTCAAAATGTTAAAAAGATTTCTAAGTAATTCTACAGATTTAACAAGAGTCTCAGACGCTTTTAAAAAGATTTTAAATAATTTACAAACAGGTTCCAAAAGATTTCACAAAGCTTTTAAAGTTTTCACAAAGACTTCACAGATTACAAAAATTTCAAAAGATTTCAGACTTCACAAATATTTCAAAAGACTTCAAAATTTTTAACAAGATTTCAAAGATTTCAAAATTTTTAAAAGATTTCTAAATATTTCTAAAGATTTAACAAAAGTTTCAGAAGATTTTAAAAAGATTTTTAATATTTTACAAAGAGGTTTCAAAAGATTTCACAAAGCTTTCAAAGTTTTCACAAAGGCTTCACGAACATTTCACAATGATTTCAAAGATTTAAAAAGATTTCAGACTTCACAAATATTTCAAAAGAATTCAAGTTTTTCACAAGATTTCAAAGACTTCAAAATTTTCAAAAGATTTCTAAATATTTCTGAAGATTGAGCAAAAGTCTCAGAAGATTTTAAAAGGATTTTTAATAATTTACAAAGAGGTTTCAAAAGACTTCATGCAGTTTTCAAAGTTTTCATAAAGATTTCACAAAAATTTCAAAGATTTCAAAAGATTACAAAATTTTAAAAAGATGTCGAAATATTTCAAAAAATTTAACAAAAGTCTCAGAAGTTTTTAAAAGGATTTTAAATAATTTACAAAGAGGTTTCAAGAAATTTCACAAAGCGTTCCAAAATTACACAAAGATCTCAAAGATTTCAAAAGATTACCAAATTTTCAAAAGATTTAAAAACGTTTCAAAAAGATCTTACAATATTTTTTAATAAATTCAGAGATCTCAAACGATTTCCCAAATATTTCGAGTATTTCAAACATTTTCTAAATATTTCTAAAAATTTAGTGAAAATTTCACAGGTCTCAGAATATTTTAAAAAGATTTTAATATATTCAAAGATTTCACAAAGATTTCAAAAGATTAAGTGTAGGGCTTAAGATTCTAAGTAAATAAAACAAATGAAATTTAAAAAAATTTACAAAGCTTTAAAAGGTTTCGCAAAAATTTCGCAAAAATTTCAAAGATTTAACAAAAACTTTAAAAGTTTTAAAAGGAATTATAAAGAATTTCAAAAGCTTTCACAAAGCTTTCAAAGTTTTCACAAAAGTTACAAAGATTTCACAAAGCTTTAAAAGGTTTAACAAAGACTTCGGAAAAATTTCAAAATATTTCAAAATTTCCACAAAGTTTTTTTAAATATTTCTAAAGATTTAATAAAAATTGTTTAAATCTCAAAAGATTTCAATATACTCAAAATATTTTTATAAAATTACAAAAAATTTCAAAACATTTCACAATGATTTCAAAGTTTTCTCACAAAAAAATGAAATATTTCACAAAACACTGAAAATTTTCACAAAGATTTTAAAAATTTCAAAAGATTTCTAAATATTTATAAACAATTAACAACAACTTCATAAATCCCAGAAGATTTAAAAATGATTTTAATATACAAAATATTTTTATAAAATTACAAAGAATTTCAAAACATTTCACAATGCTTTCAAAGTTTTCCAAAAAATTTGAAAGGATTTAAAAAGATGTCAAATAATTTTTAAAGACATTAAAATCTTTTAAAAAGGTCTTACAAAGATTTTCAAAATTTTCAAAATTTCAAAAGATTTTACAAAGTTTTCAAAGATTTCACAAAGCTTTTAAAGTTTTCACAAAAGTTTCAAAAGATTTCACAAAAATTTTTAAGATTTTAGAGATTTCACAAAGGTTTCAAGAGGTATCAAAATTTTCAAAAGATTTTAAAAGATTCAAATAATTTTAAAAGATTTGAATACTTTTTTAAATGATTTAAAAATGATTTAATATAATTTCAAAAATTTCACGGGAGATTGTAAAGAATTTTAAAAATTTCACAAAGATTTCAAAGATTTAAAAAAATTCCACAAAGCTTTAAAAGGATCACAAACAGTTCACAACAATTTCAAAGATTTCAGACTTCAAAAATATTTCAAAATTTTCACAAAGATTTCAAAAAATGACTAACTATTTCTAAAGGTTAAACAAAAGATCCAGACATCTCAAAAGGTTTTTTAAAAATTGCAATATATTCGAAAGATTAAGAAAATTGACAGATAATTTTACAAACCTTTCAGTTGTCATAAAGACCTCAAAATATTTTAAAATTATCACAAAGCTTTCAAAATTTAAAAAGAATACTAAATATTTCTAAAATTTTTTTTTAAATTTCAAAAATTTCAGAAGATTTGAAAAATATTTGAATATATTCAATAGATTTTTAAAAAGATATAAAGAATTTGAACATTTTTCACAAATTTATCAACTTTAAAAGATTTAAAATAATTTTAAAAAAATGTCACAACAATTTCTAAATACTTTTAAATATTTAACAAAAATTTCAAAAGATTTAAAAAGAATTAAAAAGAATTTCAAAATGTTTCACAAAGATTTCAAAGTTTTCACAAGGATTTCAAAAATTTTCACAAAGCCTGCAAAGATTTTAAAAATTAAAAAACTTTCAAAAGATTGAAAAATTTTTTACATCTTTTAAAATATTTCAAATAATTTAAAAAGATTTCACAATAATTACTAATCATTTCTAAAGATTTAACTTTCAAAGTTTCAACAAAAATTTCAAATGTTTCTATGGATTTCACAAAACTTTAAAATTTTTCACAAAAGTTCAAATATTTCACAAAGTTTTCAAAGATTTCACAAGGATTTCAAAAGATTTCAAAAATTTCACAACGAATTCATAAATTTGAAAAGATTTAAAAAAATTACAAATAATTTAAAAAGATTCCTATGCATTTCTAAAAATTTAACAAAAAATTTTAATGATTTCAATAATTTAAGAAAATTTCACAAAGATTTCAAAGATTTCAAAAGATCGTAAAAAGCTTTAAAAAGTTTCACACAGATTTCAAACTTCACAAATATTTCAAAATTTTCACAAAGATTTCAAAACTTTAAAAAGATATCTAAATATTGCTAAAGATTTAACAAAAATCTCGTAAGATTTAAAAAAGATTTCAATATATTCAAAAGATTTTTAAAAATTTACAAAGAATTTGACAAAGCTTTTAAAGTTTTCACAAAGATTTTACAAAAATTTCAAAGATTACAGAATCGCAAACACATCAAAATATTTCAAAATTTCCACAAAATTTTTTCAAAATTTCTAAAGGTTTAACAAAAATTTCAAAAATCTCAAAAGATTTTAAAAAGATTTTAATATATTCAATAGATTTTTTTTTAATTTACAAAGAATTTCACATACCTTTCAAAGTTTTCATAAAGGTTTCAAAATATTTCACAAAAATTTCAAAGATTTCAAACAAATCTTTCGAAAAGATTTTGCAAAGATTTTAAATAATTTCAAAGATTTCAAAAAATTCCACAATGCTGTCGAAGATTTCAAAAGATTTAAAAAATTTCTAAAGCTCTCAAAATATTTCGAATAATTCAAAAAGATTTCACAACAATGACTAATCATTTCTAAAGGTTTAACTATCAAAGTTTCAACAAAAATTTCTAAGGTTTCTAAAGATTTCACAAAGCTTTGCAATTTTTGATAAAAAGTTCAAATATTTCATTTAAAAATATTTCTATATATTTCTAAAGATTTAACAAAAAATTCAAATGATTTCAATAATTCACAAAGATAAATCACAAAGATTTTAAAGATTTCAAAGTTTTCACAAAGATCTTACAACAATTCCAAAGATTTCAGACTTCGCATACATTTCAAAATATTTCAAAATTTTTACAATATTTTATAAATATTTCTAAAGATTTAACAAAAATTTCAAAAGATTTTAAAAAGAATTTAGTATATTCAAAATATTAAACAAAATTTACAAAGAATTTCACAAACCTTTCAAAATTTTCACAAACATTTCAAAAGATTTCAGAAAAATTTCAAAGATTTAAGAAATATTTTTTAAAAAGATTTTACATAGATTTTAAATCATTTCAAAGATTTAAAAGGATTTCACAAAGCTTTCGAAGATTTGAAAATATTTGTAAAATTTCAACAGATTTAAACAAGTTCAAAAGCTTTTAAAATATTTTTAATAATTTAAAAAGATTTCACAACAATTTCGAAATATTTCTAAAGATTTACCTTTCAAAGTTTCAACAAAAATTTTAAAGATTTCACAAAGCTTTAACTTTTTTCACAAAAAGTTCAAACCCTTCATAAAGTTTTCAAAAATTTCACAAAGATTTCAAAAAAATTAGATC
>JAWWEA010000101.1:23355407-23366335 GCA_035222095.1 Andricus quercuspetiolicola | reverse complement strand
GATTATTAATCTTTTTTTGGTTGAAATATCAACTATTACTCTTTTTGAAAACTTCTCTTTGTAAGATGAAAATTCAAATATTTGGTTAAGAATTTAATTAATTCGTTGAAAATTTAATTATTTTGTTGAAAATTCAACTTGTTGGTTGAAAATTAATTTCTTTTGTTAAAAATTCGTTTTTTGGTTTTGGTTCAAATATCAACCATTAGATGTTTCGTTGAGAATTCATATTTTTGTTGAAAATTCAACTTTTCGGGTTCGAAATTTACTTTAAAGAAAATTCTTTTTTTACCTTAAAACTTCGATATTTTGAATTTTTTCTTTCTGTTGAAAATTAATTTTTTTCACTAAAATTTTAACTTTTTCATATTTGGTGGAAAATGTATATTTTTTTATTTGAAAATTCAAATATTTCTTTAAAAATTCATGTATTTCATTGTAAATTCGTCTGTTTGGGTAGAAAATTAATCTTCTTCTTTCAAAATTCGTTTTTTTCCTTTTAGGTTGAAAATTCAACTATTTGGTTAAAAATTTAATCACTTTGTTGAAAATTCAACTATTTAATTAAAAATTTAATCATTTTGTTGAAAATTTAATTATTTTGTTGACTATTTAATTCTTTTGTTGAAAATTAAACTCTGGTTGAAAATTAAGTAATATTGTTAAAAATTCGTTTTTTTGTTTTACCTATCAACTATTAGATTTTTCGTTAAAAATTCATATTTTTTTTGAAAATTCAACTCTGATTGAATATTGGACATTTCTGTTAAAAAAATTTGTTTGTTGAAAATTAATTTTTTTACTCAAAATTTTATTTTTCCATTTTTAGTGGAATATTTATATTTTTTATTTGCAAATTCATGAACATTGTTGTAAATTCATGAATATTGTAAATTCGTCTGTTTTAGTAGAAAATTAATCTTCTTTGAAAATTCATTTTTTTTATTCATCTTTTTTGGATCAAATATCAACTATTACATTTTTTTGAGAACTTATCTTTTTGGGTTGAAAATTCAACTATTTCGTTGAAAATTTAATTATTTTGTTGAAAATTTAACTTTTTGTGTAAAATTTAATTATTTTGTTGAAAATTAAACTCTTTGGTTGAAAATGATGTTATATTGTTAAAAATTCGTTTTTTTTTGTTTCAACTATCAACTATTACATTTTTCGTTGAGAATTAATATTATTGTTGAAAATTCAACTCTTTGGTTGAAAATTGGACTTTTCTGGTAAAAAACATTTTTTTGTTCAAAATTAATTTTTTTTCCTCAAAGTTTTATTTTTCCATTTTTGGTGGATTATTTATATTTTTTATTTGAAAATTCATGAATTTTGTTGTAAATTCGTCTGTTTTAGTAGAAAATTAATCTTCTTTGAAAATTCGTTTTATGTTTTGTTTTAAATATCTTCTCTTTTGGTAAAATATTCATCTTTTTCGGGAACTTATCCTTTTGGGTTGAAAATTCAACTATTTTGTTAAGAATTAAATTATTTTGTTGAAAATTTAATTATTTTATTGAAAATTTATCTATTTTGCTAAAAACTCATCTTTTTGGTTGAAAAAAATTAATCTTGACATTTTTTAATTTTATTCTGAAATTTTATTTTTTATTCCGTCTATAAAAAATGCTTTGTTAAAACTGTTACAAGATTAAAATGCTAGTCTATTATTATTAATGACAAGGGAAAATAAAAAATTGGTCAGGGAAAAATCAGGGAATTTTTAAAATTAAATTTTCGACCAACCGAATTATAAATTAGTTTTTAAAAATTAAATAATCGGGAAGGTAAATTGATTTTTTAAACAGCATAGTTGCAGTTTTAGTTAATATTAAAAAATTTGTCCCATTGTTTAAATTTAAAATATTTTAAAATTTCCCACTGACTTTCGTTTTTCAGTTTCGCCAAAAACTTGATAAAAACGGTTGATAAAGTAATTTAAATTCAATAAAGAATCAAAGAATATTCTTTTATTTCAATTTTTTTATATTGACACTTTCATACTTGTATTCATAACCTGGTTTCAAAATTATGCTGCGCTAAAATTTTATTTATTAAACTTATTTTAATGCATTTATTTTTATTAATATTTTGTGATTATCATGTTTTCTAATATTTTATGTCGGCTGATTTTGCGTTCAGAAATTCTAAAAAATCTACAGTTTAGTCACAAAATTAGAGAAAGATGTTTCGAATCCGGGAAAAAATATTCCAGTTCAGAACCTTCATTATTTCAAACTCATACTCTGGTTCAGGAAGGACAAAAAATTCAGGAACTTCCTATGATTGTGCAAAGAATTTTTGATATTGGTGATTTTTGTGGAAATAAAATTGAAGATACTGATAAGTCAAAGGTAGAAATATCAGTGTTAAAAGACCTCTTTAATTTTCATTTTTATTCGTTTTTAATAAAAAAATATAATTTTTCCTAAAATGTTTATATTTAATTAGAAATTTAAATCTTAGAAAGACAAAGTCAATCTTCAGGAATCAAAAATAGAAGGAAAGAAGAATCAGTCAAATTTGGTGGTTAAAAAAGGTTTACCAAAATCAGTTGAGGATAAAAAATTTGATAAGAATAAAAAAAGGGTGAATATTGAAACTGAAGAAGGAACAGCAATTCTTTTTAGTACGGATCTCGAATTTTTAAAAAATACAGATATGGACCAAGTTTTGACGAGTTTAGATTTAGAACCACCTTATATACATTGTGGAAAGGATTCATTTATCGAAAGTACGATTAATGATGAAATAAATTGCAGAGTTGCCTTGCAGGTATTATTGAAAAAATAAATAAAATTAAAAAGAAATTCTTACCCATTTTGAGGATTCTGGTACAAAGTACCTCGAATAGAAAATTTTTTATCTGAAGTTTTTTTTAGAATAAAGATCTAAGATTAATTAAATTTTCTTGCTCTATTTTTAAAACTTAATTGTTTAGAAAAATTAGAGGTTAAAATTGAAAGTTTTATGGATTTTCAGGGTTGTCAGGGAAAATCTGGAAATCAGGGAAAAGTCAGGGATTTTGAAAAAAAAATGAAACTTTAGTCACTTTTCTCTCGACAAATTAACTCATGTATTGATCACTATTAAATGTACCTATTTCCGAATTTTCTTGAATTCTTTAAGAATATTTTAGGGCATTTTTAAAAATTCTGAGGACTTTTCAAGAGCTTTAAAAATTTTAAAGGGATTTCAAAGGATTTGAAATATTTTAGGGTATTTTAAAGATTCTAAGGAATTTTTAGTAGATTTCAATAATTTAAAGGGATTTCGAAAGACTTGGAAGATTTTAAGGTATTTTTGAAAATTCCAAGGAGTTTTCAATAGCGTTAGAAATTTTCACGAGATTGCAAAGGAATTGAAATATTTCAGAGCATTTAAAAAAATTCCAAGGAATTTTTAATACCGTTAAAAAGCTTCAAGGGATTTCAAACGGACTGAAATATTTTAGGGTATTTCAAAAGATTCCAAAATTTTAAAAATAGATTTCAATAACTTGAAAGGATTCCAAAGGATTTTAAGGTTTTAGGGTATTTACAAAACTGCCAAGGAATTTTGGAGCATTCAAACGTTTCAAGGTATTTCAAAGGAATTAATATATTTTGGGGTATTTAAAAAAATTGGAAGGAATTTTTAATAAATTTCAATAATTTAAAGGGATTTTAAAAGATTTCGAAGATTTTAGGGTATTTTTGAAAATTCCTTACAAGAGATTTTAAAGATTTTAGGGTATTTTTAAAACTTCCCAGGAATTTTCGAGCTTTAAAAAGTCTTAAGATGTTTCACAAGATTACGAATATTTGAGGACATTTTAAAAGATTTGAAGGAATTTTTAATATATTTCAATCACTTGAAAGGTTTTCAAAAGATTTGGAAGATTTGAGGGTATTTTAAAAATTTTAAGGAATTTTCAAGAATTTTAGAAAGTTTCAAGGAATTTTAAAGGATTTTAAATATTTTAGGGTATTTTAAAGATTCTAAGGAATTTTTAGTAGATTTCAATAACTTGAAGGGATTCCAAGGAATTTTAAGGATTTTAGAGTATTTTGAAAAAATTGTAAGGTATTCCAAATAATTCTAATGATTTTATGGTATTTTCATAACTTCCAAGGAATTTTCGATCTTTAAAAAGTTTTAAGATATTTCAAAGCATTTCAAATATTTTGAGGTATTTTAATATATACCAAGGAATTTTTAATAGGTTTCAATAATTTTCAGGAATTTCAAAAGATTTGGAATATTTTAGGGTATTTAAAAAATTTCAAGGAATTTTCAAGAGCGTTGAAAAGTTTCAGTGGATTTCAATGGCTTTGAAACATTTTAGGGTATTTTAAAAGATTTAAAAAATTTAAAAATACATTTCAATAATTTGAAAGGATCCTAAAGGATTTAAAAGATTTTAGGGTATTTCAAAAAAGTTTTAAGGAAATTTCGAGCTTTCGAAAGTTTCAAGGGATTTCAAAGGAATTGAAATATTTTGAAGTATTTAGAAAGATTGGAAGGGATTTTTAATAGATTTCAATAATTTAAAGGTATTTCGAAAGATTTGGAAGATTTTAGGGTATTTTTGAAAATTCCAGTTAAAAATTTTCACGGGATTGCAAAGGAATTGAAATATTTCAGAGCATTTAAAAAAATTCCAAGGAATTTTTAATACCGTTAAAAAATTTCAAGGGATTTCAAAGGGACTGAAATATTTTAGGGTATTTTAAAAGATTCCAAAATTTTAAAAATAGATTTCAATAATTTGAAAGGATTCCAAAGGATTTTAAGGTTTTAGGGTATTTTCAAAAGTTCCAAGGAATTTTCGAGCTTTCAAAAGTTTCAAGTGATTTCAAAGGAATTAATATATTTTGGGGTATTTAAAAAAATTCCTAAGAGTTTTTAATAGATTTCATTAATTTAAAGGTATTTTAAAAGATTTGGAAGATTTTAGGGTATTTTTGAAAATTCCTTCTAAGAGATTTGAAAGATTTGAAGGAATTTTTAATATATTTCAATCATTTGAAAGGATTTCAAAAGATTTGGAAGATTTGAGGGTATTTAAAAAATTTTAAGGAATTTTCAAGAATTTTAGAAAGTTTCAAGGAATTTTAAAGGATTTTAAATATTGTAGGGCATTTGAAAAAATGCCAAGGAATTTCTAATAGATTTAGATAATTTAAAGGGATCCCAGAATATTTGACAGATTTTAGGGTATTTTTACAAATTTAAAGGGATTCCAAAGGATTTAAAGTACGCAAATTAGGGTATTTTAAAAGATTCCAAAATTTTTAAAAAGATTTCAACGATTTGAAAGAATTCAAAATGATTTTAAAGATTTTAGGGTATTTTCAAAACTTTCAAGGAATTTTCGATCTTTAAAAAGTTTCAAGACATTTCAAAGCTTTTCAAGTATTTTAGGGTATTTTAAAATACTCGAAGGAATTTTTAATAGGTTTCAATAATTTTATGGGATTTCAAAGGATTTGCGAGATTTTAGGAATTAAAATATTTTAGAGTACTTTAAATATTCAAAGAGTTTTTAATAGATTTCAATAATTTGAAGTGATACCAACGAATTTGAAGGATTTTAGGGTATTTTTAAAATGTTTTAGTGGATGTCGAAGGATTCAAAATATTTTAGGGTATTTTGAAATATTCGAAGGAATTTTTAATAGATTTTAATAACAAGAAGGGATTTCAAAATATTTGCAAGATTTTAAGGTATTTTACAAGATTCGAGGGAATTTTTAAAAGATTTCAATAACTTTAAGGGATTTTAAAATATTTGGAAGACTTTAGGGTATTTCAAAAATTTCACGGAATTTCAATCAGTTAAAGGGATTCCAAATAATTTTAGGGATTTTCGGGTATTTTAAAAGGTTTTAAGGGATATCAACGGATTTGAAATATTTTAGGTCATTTCAAAAGATTTTAAGGAATTTTTAATAGATTTGAATCATTTTAAGAGATTCCAAAGGATTTTACAGATTTCAGGGTGTTTTTACAAATTTTAGGGTGTAATTTAACATTTTCAAGGTATTTTCAAGAGGTTTCAAAAGTTTCGAAGGATTTCCAAAGATTTCAATAATTTGAAGGAATTTCAAAAGATTTGGAAGATTTTAGGGTATTTTTTTTACAAATTTTAAGGAATTTCAAATGATTTGTAATATTTCAGAGGATTAAAAAGTTTTAAGGTATTTCCAAGTATTTCAAATATTTCAGGTCATTTTAATGATCCGAAAGAATTATTAAAAGACTTTAATAATTTGAAACGATTTCAAAATATTTGGAAGATTTAGGGTATTTTTTTTACAAATTTCAAGGTATTTCAAAGGATTTCAAATATTTTTGGGTGTTTTAAAATAATCGAAGGTATTTTTAATAGATTTAAATAATTTTAACGTATTTCAAAAGATTCGAAAAATTTTAGGGTATTTAAAAAATTTCGGGGAATTTTCAATAGCGTTAAAATGTGTCAAAGGATTTCAAAAGAATCGAAATATTTTAGGGTATTTTAAAAGATTAAAAAATTTCAAGGGATTTCAAAGGATTTGAATTATTTTAGGCTGTTTTAAAATATTCCAAGGAATTTTTTTAATATTTCGACAATTTAAAGGGATTTCAAAATATTTGGAAGATCTTAAGGTATTTTTTTACGAATTTCAAAGGATTTCAAAGGATTTCAAATATTTTAGGTTATTTAAAAATATTTTAAGGAATTTTCCACAGCGTTAAAAGGTTTTAAGGGCTTTTCAATTTGAAAGCCTTAGAGTTTTAACTTTTTCAACTTTCGCCCCTTATTTTCAAACATAAACTCGATTAATTTTCCACCCTTTCAAATGAAGTGTCGAATTTTTAGCTCTTAAGTTTTTTAAAAATTCAATTGTAAACTCTTTTCATTCAGAAGCGTTACAATCTTGAACTTATTCAATTTTAAAGCTGATTATTTCTGATTATTTCTATTTTAAAGCCGCAGACTTTAGAGTTTTAACTTTTTTCATCTTAAAATCATTCATTCTTCCATTTATTAATTGAAAATTTTTCACAACACTAGGAATAATATATGCAATAATTTTAGTAAAATCATTATATTATATTTTGTGTGTAAAAGATGCTTTCATTCAGAAATTGTTTACTTTTTAATAACAAAACCATTATTTATAATTTTCTTCAAAAAACTTACTCACGAATTTTTTGAAAATATAAACTATCAAATAATTTGTAAATTTACAGGCTTTAGCAAAAATTATCGAGTTGGAGAACTACCAATACCAAAAAAGTTTCACATTTCACGAACGTTCTCTCCTGAAATCAGAGAGTCGAGATTCAGTGATAAAAAAATTAATTGATATGATTGCCAGAAGTAAAGATAGTGAAGCTATTGTTGTAGGATTGGAAATTTTGATCAATGACAGAGTCAGTCCATCAAGAAATATTTACAGAGATCGACTTCGAAATGAAATTTTAATCAGGGCCATCGATGGAGATTTTAATATTGCACAATTAATCGACGTTGTTAAAACTCTTTCAGTTTGTCGAGATCCCACTTATCGAGAAGCCATTGATCTTCTCTGGATTAGCTTTAAAGTAAATTAATTTTTTTTTTCAATAACGCAACTATTTTGCTAATAATTTGAAAAAAATTGAGATGACTGAAAAATCCCGAAAAATAAATACCAATTTCGAAAATTGTATTTTAGTCAATATTATTTATCTATTAAAAATACAATAATGAAATATTTTGATCAAAGAAGTTTTTTTAGGTAGATCCCCTCCTAACCAACATTAATCGAAAACCTAGCAGGAACCTACATTACTTAAATTGCAAACCAGAAACCAGATCACATTCAAACGGCAAAGTAGGAATCTGGATCCCCTTCGGCCGGTAAAGTAGGATCTAGATTACCTTCAGTCGTTAAAGTAGGGATTTGCAACATATTCTTGCCGCGGTGGATAATGTAGGTAGCTGAACGGAAAGCGCGCGAAATTTGAATCCAACTATCCGTGTGAAACTCTTCATGCCATTGCTAAAATGCCACCAGTCGATAAGTTCTTACTGGTAATATGTGTCGGCACAGTCAACTCAGTTAAATTGGCGGGGAATTCAAAGTTGCATTCACCTATCTAATCGTATAAGAATGCGATAATTTAAGTCGGTAATGTAGGTTCCTACTATGCGTCCAAACAATACCGGTTAGGAAGGGATATACTTTAACGACTGGTCGCATCTTAGCACGGAAACGAACCATTATTGGCTGTCGGTAAGTAAATCGTCGCTAATTTACTGTCGTTTAGCTCGGAACAGAACCGCGTTTCCGTACTGTCCTAGGTATACTCCTTATTGGTATTTCAAATTCAAAACATAATTTAAAAAATACATTAAACATCCAAAAACAAATTTTTCATCAAAATATTTCATTATTGTATTTTAAATGCCTAAATATGATTTATTAAACAACAATTTTTTTAATTGCTTTAATTCGATAATTTTCTAGTGTCGAGAATTTTGTAGTATCAGATAACTTATAATTCGGGAATTTTCTGTCGGAAATTTCATTATTGGAGAATTTTCGAATTTACTAATATTATAAATTATTCGGGAATTTTCTTTTTCGGGAATTATATATTTGTTGTTGTTATTATATTTTATTTGTGCAATTTTATAATTTTAAGTTTCAAAGACTTCATAATATGTCCAAAAAGAATGTGGAAGATTTACGGACAGTTTTTTTTTCATTTTTTGGAATTCTAATCATTTTAGGAATGCTGAATTGTTTCCAAAGAAGTGTAGAAGTTCAGAAGTTTTTAAAAGATTCGGAAATAATTGAAGTCTTGAAAAAATTTTAGAACGTTGAATCAAATGCAGGTTTTGGAAGATTTTGAAAACAAATTTAGAAGCTTTTTGAAAATTTTGAAAAGTTTCAAGAGAATAATAAAAATTTTTGAAAGTTCATGGGAAAAATTCAAATGATTTTTTATTTTATTTGGGAAAATTTAAAATTATTCAGGTTTTATTTTGAAGGATTAATTTTCAGTTTTATAGATTCCAAAATATGTTAAAAAGGAATCTGGAAGATTTAAAGACAATTTTTTTTATTCAAAAATTTTTAAAAAGAATTTTGAAAGGTTTCAAGAAGAATAAAAAATTTGAAGATTCCTGGGAAAATTTCTAATTATTTTTTATTAAAAAAAATGAATTTTAAGAGAAAATTGAAAAAAATTTCAAAATTTTTAAAACGATTTCCTAAAATTTCGAAAACATGGAGTAGATTTTAAAACAAAAATTTTCAACTTTGCAAGATTATAATATTTAAAAAAAATGTCGAGTATGTTTAGGAGATCTTTAGAAGTTTCAACAAGATATGAAAATAATTGCAAATTTATAAAGATTTAAAAGAATCTAAAACAAAATTAAGATTTTTGAAGATTTCGAACAAAAAGTTAATAAGTTTCTTAAGAATTTTGAAAGGTATCAGAAGAATAAACAAATTTTCTTAAGATTTCTGGGAAAATTTTTAATGCATTCTCATTTTGAAAAATCAATTTAAAGAGAATATTTAAAAACATTTCAAAATATTTCCTAAATTGTCTATAAATAAGCCGGAAGATTTTACTGCAATTTTTTTAATTATGCAGATTTTTTTTAATTTAGTAAAAGTACAAATAATTTTAAAAGCTATTTAGCATGTTTAGAAGTTTATGCAGAATTTTTTTTGAATTTTAAGAAAAATTCGAATCATTTCAAAAGATATTTAGAAGGGCTAGAATTTTTGAAAAGATTGAAAAACAATTTGAAATGTGAAAAGATTTGAAAGAATTTCAAACAAAATGTGATTTTTTGAAGATTTCGAAACAAAATTTAGATATAGTTTTTAGTTTCCTTGGTATTAGCGATTAATTATTGATATTGATTTGAAAATATTGACAAGTTTTCCAGGAATTTTAGAGTATTTTGCTAAATTATCAAATTATTTATGGAATTGTTTAATCATATTTGAATAAATTTTAGTAATATTTATAAAAATATTATTGTTTTGAATTTCTTAAATCTTTTGGTGAGTACAGTCATTTTTTAAAATTTTGCGACTTTTTTGTACCAAGTACGACCATAGGGTGGAATCTGGAAACCAAAATCTAAAAATATCTTAACAATTCAGCTTTGAACTTTGAAAAATGTTAATTATTTCCGGAGTTGTTGAGATTTTTTGAAAATATCGAAATTTGATTTTTTTTTAAATTACATGACACTATTTTTCAAAAATTTATGTTACTATTGACACTATTTGAAATTTATCAATTGAGTCTGAGGCCTGAAATTTGAAAAATTATAATTTCTCTAAAGATGTTTTTAAATGTAAAATATTTAAATTTGAACTTGAAATTTAATTTTCTCTAATTCTTTATTTCATTTAGATTAGGGAAGGAGATATAAGTCCAGAAAATATTGTAACGCTCTTTAAAACTCTTCACTTTTTCAAAGAAAGCAAAGTAATGCTTTTGACAATTTTGACTAACAAATTGCGTTTAATTTATCCCAAATTGTCTGGATCTCAAATGGCAGACATTTTGGACATTTTTCATCAAAATCTTTTCCCTTCCGCAAATTTATCGCAAGATGTGAAAAATATAGCATCAGAGTGGATGAAAAATTATTCCGCTAATGGAAAAGATGAAGATCTTTCGGAAATTCTTGAGAGTTTAAAAAACTTGAATCATGTTGATGAGACTATGGTTCAAGCTCTGGAAAATTTCGTCAAAATCAATGGGGAAAAAATTAAAGATGCGAGACTGGTCAGCGCAATTATGAAATATTGTATGAAGGTTCGAGTGGAAAATTCGACTCTTCAGGAATTTGTAATAGACTACTTTATTTCTAAGGTAGAGCAAAAAATATTTTTTATTTTTGGGACCGTGCATAAATTACGTAAAGTTTTTTT
>JAWWEA010000101.1:22970969-22981532 GCA_035222095.1 Andricus quercuspetiolicola | reverse complement strand
TGAAGGAAGTAAAGCAAGTGAAGGGAGCGAAATTAGGGGAATGAGGGGCGTAGCAGAAGTGAGTGAAAATGTAGGGGAAGTGAGACTGGGGGGGAGGGATACGAGAAAGAAGTTGGGGAAGGGATGAGAAGCGAAGGTTAAAGTTTGGTGAGATGAAGTAGGGCTGAAGATAGGAAGTGTGAGAACGTAGGGAGAGTAGGGGAGGGAAAGTATGGAAGGGAGAAGTTTGAAACCTTTTTGTAAGTATTTTTGGAGTATTTTTAGTACTATACTTTTTGAGTATTTTTCTTTTTTCGATTTTCTAGGTTTTTATGACAATAATTCGACCTTTTAGAGTTGATTTTTAATTTCTACAATTTTAAATTTCCCATCTTGCACAATGCAGAAAATTCTTTATCAAGGTACATGTGGCCCACAAATTTTTTTTCTTATGAAAAACAAACTTTAAGGTGGATATTAACACACTCAAAGTTGCGATTGAGGACGACTAAAAAATCTCGAAAAATAAAATTCCTGACATTGTGAAATTCCCGAAATTATAAAATTGCCAAAATATGAAAATTTGGAATTCTAAAATTTCCGAATAATATAAAATTCCTTAATTATGAAATTCGCTGGACTCGAAAATTCCTGAATTTAAAAAATTAAAAACTGTTTTTTTAATAAATGTTATTTATTTATTAAAATTCTTTTTTTCAATAAATATTATTTATTAATTAAAAAAATGTTTGAATGAATATTATTTATTTATTAAATATACAATAACAACATATTGTGATCTAAGAAAATTCGACAATTTCATAATTTCGGGACCAATTTTTAAAAAATTGTTGAATTTTTAAAAATAATGGCTAACTTTTTCGAAATAAATATTTTCTAAAATTCGACTGTTTCTAATTTTGCAAGTAAATCTTCCTATGTCCAAAATCGTTTAAACAATTTAAAAAAAAACATTTCTAGCGAATAAATATTTTTTTTTAATTGGTAAGAAGCGACAGGAAGAGAAAATTCAATTACAAAAGTAATTATTAAAATAATGACATTTACTGAATTCAAATCAAAATCAAACAAAATAAAGCAAAAATTGAAGAAATATATATAAATAAAAAAAATAAATGAAAATTTTAACGAAAAAAGTAATTTTCAACCAAGTAGTTGAATTTTCACCCAAAAAGACGAATTTTCAACTTAAATCAATTTGCTGCCAAAACTGTAATAGTTAAATTTTGAGTTAAAAAAGTTAATTTAAAACCAGAAAACAAATTATTTTCAAAAAAATAGTTGAGTTTTCAATCAAAAAATATTTCTTAGTCAAGAAAAAACATTCAAGCAAATTATAATTTAAAAGGAAAAATTATTTAGAGTGAAAAATAAAAATTTCAAATAATTATTTATTTCATAAATTTATTTTTTTATTTCCAAGCTTATATTAATATGAATTTACTAGGATTCTTTATAAAATTATAAAATACTTTTGAAGATCTCAGATATGTTGAAAAAGTATCTATAAAATTATTTTAAAATTTTTTACATTTTACAGGATTTTACAAATTTTTTCGAGTCAGTTTAAAAAATATTTGGAAGTCATAGAAGTTTGGCTGAAATTTAAAAATATTTGATAAATTTTTGAAAATATTTCAAAGTTTAAAAATATTCGTAATCTCTTATCTCGAAAACTTTTAGAATTTTCAAAGATGCTTTAAACTGAATCGAATTATTTGTAAAATTGAAGAAAAAAAATTTAATTTAAGAAATGGCCTTGGAAATTTTCAGATTCTTTTTTGACAATTTTGGAAATCTTTTAAGTGAACTCTGAAAATTAATTTCAAATTTTCCCAGAAATCTCAAGAAAAATTTTCTAGTCTCTTCAAATATTTAAAAAACCTTAAAAAGTTCCAAAACTTTATTCATGAGTCTTCGAAAATCTACATCAGCATTTAAATTTTTTTTTAATTTTAAGTCGTTTTTGAATTTTTATAAAGCTTCTGAATTTCTTATAAAATCATTCGAACTATTCTTAAAATTTTTGAAAATTTTTTTTTAATCAAACAAATTGTCTTGAAATCTTCCAGATACTTTTTTGATATTTTTGGAAGTTTTTGAAAAGTTTCCAAATCTTTTCAAATAATATCTTAAAATTAATTTTAAAAAATAGAGAATTATTTTTAATTTTACTATAAATTTTAGGAACATTTTTTTTGTTCTCTTGGAACCTTTCGGAATTTACAAAAAGTTTCTAAATTTTTTGTTCAAAATCTTCCAAAATCTAGTTTTTAAATTTTTTGAAATACTTTTAAGTTTAATACATTTTTTATGTTTGTGGGTATCATATATTAATGTACTAAGAATTATAATCAGTATATTGTTATTGCTACTAAATTTTTGTCACGTAAAAACAATAATAAAATAAAAAGTTGAGAAAATCATTTGAAATATTTTGCAATCTTTTGCAATTTTTTCTTGAAATTAATTTTTTGACATAAAACACTATTTAAAATTTACTTAGGAATCTTAAGAAAATTTTGTTTTTATTGAAAAATTTAAAAATCCTTAAAAGCTTCAAATTTTCATTCCCAAATCTTCAAAAATCTGCGTATTCATTTAGATTTTTTGAAATATTTTCAAAGCTTCTAAATATCTTTTAAAATGAATCAAACTATTCCTTAAAATTTTCCAAAATCTTTTCAAATTAAAAAAATTACCTTTAAATCTTCCAAATTCTTTCTGGACAATTTGGGAAATATTTTTTAATATTTTTAAGCAATCTCTCAAAATTAATTTTGTCAAACTAAGAATTACTTTTAATTTTCCCAGGAATTTTAAGAATTTTTTTTATTCTCTTCAAACCTTTCGAAATTCCAAAAAAGTTTCTAAATTTTTTGTTTCAAATTTTTTAAAATATAGGCATTAAATTTTTTGAAATCTTTTTGATGTTATTTTTGAATATTTTCAAAACTTCTAAATATCTTTTATTTACTCGAATTTTCTCTAATATTTTGTAATCTAACAAAATAAAAAAATTTGCTTTAAAATTATCTTCATTTTCTTCCAAATTTGAGAAAATCATTTCAAATATTTTGAAATCTTTTACAATTTTCTCTAAGTTAATTTGAAAAAAAAAAAATTTTCAATTTTCTCAGGAATTTTGAGAAAATTGTGGTTTCCTCTTGAAACCTTACAAAATCCTCAAAAGCTTCTAATTTTTATTCCAAAATCTTCCAAAATCTACATATTCAATTACATTTCTTGAAATTATTTAAAAACTTCTAAATATCTTTTAAAATGTTTCGAACAATTCCTAAAATTTATGCAAAATCTTTCCAAATTAAAAAAATTGCCTTCAAATCTTCCAGATTCTTTTTGGAAACTTTGGTAAATCTTTTAAAATATTTTAAAATTTTTCAAAATAATCTCTTAAAATTAATTTTTCAAAATAAAGAATTATTTTTAATTTTCCCAGGAATTTAAAAAAAATTTTTGGATCTATTGAAACCTTTCAAAATTCTTAAAAAGATTCTAAATTTTTTGTTTCAAATTTTCAAAAATCTCGGCTCTAAATTTTTTTAAATCTTTTAATATTATTTTTGAATATTTTCAAAACTTCTAAATATCTTTTATTTACTCGAAGTTTTTCTAATATTTTCTAATCTAACAAAATAAACAAATTTTTCTTTGAAATCTTTTGCAATTTTCTCTTATAGTTAATTTTTCAAAATAAAACATTCAATATTTGCTCAGGAATCTTAAGAAAATTTTGTTTTTCTCTTGAAATCTAAAAAAATGCTTGAACTTTCTTTAAATTTCAAGTAAATTATGTCACATGTTGATTATTAGTTAAAAAATCTTGTTTTTTTGTTGAATTAAATCTAAAAAATAAAGTATCACAGTCTTTTATTTTAAAAGAATATTTCAATTTTTTTTAACCTTTTCGCAAAATTATTTTCAAATTGTAGGACAAGTTTAAAAAAAATGTCAACAGTAGATTTTTTGTTCAGTAAAGTAATTAATATTTCATGACAGTTTCATAATTTTAAAAAATTATTTGGAAATCTATTTGGCCGCTAAATATTTTTTTTATCTGTTTAAAATAGGGGATTATTTGGTCGCCAAAAGAGAGAAATTTTGAAATCAAGGTTTCAAAAGATCAAAAAAAAAAAGAAGTATTTCATGGGGCACCCTCATATATATAGTCAAATCTGGATTTAGTATGGTTTTTGGAGCTGACGCTGACCATAAATGAGTCTCGAAACTGTTTTGTCTCTCTCCTGCTTCTCTCTCTGCTTTGTCACGCCTGAGTAAACACTGCGCATCCCCCCCATGTCCTCTCACCCCCACGGCGCAGCGTCAATTCTCGGAGACACTAAATCCAAAATCACTAAATCGAGATTCGACTGTATATGTAAATTAAAAATAAAAAAAAATCTTACAAGTCATCATTCCATAAAAGATAATAAATTGTACGAAAGATGAAGCAAATGCGGTGAAAATGACTCCAGAGGTGAAAACTAAAGTTCCCAAAATAGCTGTTTTTCTGAATCCAAAAATAGTTATCAAGGGTCCATTAAAAATACCCAATATCATTCCAAAAAATGAATTGCAGTTTACTATTGTTGTAATTTGAGTTGCGGAAAATTGCAGATCTTGAAATCTGTCTTTAAAAATTAAACCAAATCCCTGCAGAATTGGAATTGATACCATCTGGAAAAAAAAAACATTTTTGAGAACAAATATATTTGTTTAATTATATTCAAAAATTATTTTTTGTAATGCTCACGTTGTTTATAGCCATCGACATAACAATAATCCAACCCCATCCCCCATCTGGGGCATTCGAGACCAAATTCGTCATAATTCAAATTTTTTTTTTATAAAAAATACTAGATTCTGCCAAAAATGAGTATTATGTTTTTTAGTCCTCTTGGACCCATACAAATTTTTTTTGTTCTCATTGAGTATTTTTCAGTTCATGATACCTAAAAATAATAAAAAAAGTTTGCATTTCTCCTTGAAACTATAAAAGAAAAATAATAATAATAATAATTATAATTTTATAATTTATAAATATATTTATAATTATAATTATAATATAATTATAATTATAATGAATTTATAATTTATTATAATAATTTTATAATTAATTTTATAATTAAAATTAGTAAAAATCCTATCTAAAAAAAGTAATTGGCTTTTCATTAGTTGAAGTTGTTTTATATTTTTAATTTACTTGAAATCAGTTTTTATAAAAAGAATTTTAATATTAAATCAAAAATTTTCAAAGAAGTCTTGAAATTTCTAAAAATTTTAGGCTGCGTTCCTTTTTTTCTGCCGGAAATTAACATTCTAAAACTAAAATCATTTTCCAGATTCCCAGTTTTCAACAATTTTAGGTTATGTCAGCCATTGACACCGGAAATGGATACTTTTAACAAATTATTATTATTTTCAAAGATTAAACATTTTTTAACTATTTACGTTTCTCGGGTTATTAGCGTTTTTGACTGGAAATCATTATAATTAATTAGGATGTTAATTTTTTTTGATCCACTCGGTAGTAGATCAAAAAAAGATTAACATCCTAATTAATTATTCAACCTCTCTGACCAACAATTTCTAACATAAAAAAAAATCAAAATCATTATAGTTCGGACAAGATTAAAATTTTTTTTTAAATTTCAGATTATATTTACGTTTCTCACACAAAATCGGTCATTTAAAACAAGAATTAAAAAGATTGATTTCAAAGAACACTCAGACCAATTTTAGGTTATGATCGCGTTTTACATCGGATATTTTTAGTAAAAAAAATCATTTCAAAAAAGATAAAAAACTTGTCGTACAATTGAAGGTTAAAGTAGAAATTTTCACCGGAAATATCGATGTAAATTTTAAAGAACATTTTTACAATTTTTGAGCAATTTAAGGTTATGTTAACATTTTTTGACTGAAAATCGGTTATTTTAAACAAAAATTTAAAAAAATATTCACAACCTTTAAACAATTTTTGGTTATGACCGCCTTTTACACTCGATATCGATATTTTTAGTTTAAAAAAAAAATCATTTAAAAAATGAATAAAAATTTGTTGTAAAATTGCAGGTTAAGCTAGCAATTTTAAACAAACTTAAATAGTAAGGAAGATTTTTAATTTTAACTTCTTTTTTTTTCTCTTCTCTTAACTTCTAGAAAATTGGCACTTTTAATTAAAAAAGTTATGAGATTTTTTAGTTCATTATTATTTTTCAGATTATAATTTAATTATCATTAAATTCAACATTTTTTGTTTTTGGGCGTTTTATACAAGACTTCAGACGATCAGGACTTTTAATAAAAAATCATTTGATTTCAAAGTAGATTAAACGTTGTTTAACAACTTAAGGTTATGTTTTAATTTTTTTCCCGAAGTCGGTATAGATTTCAAAGAAGATTAAAAATTTTTGAACAATTTTAGGTTATGTTTTAACATTTTTCACCGAAAATCAGTAATTTAAAACAAAAATCTTCCGATTAAACATTTTTTACAGTTTTAGGTTATGTTTGAAAATTTTCTATCCACAATTGGTTATTTAAAATAAAAAATGATTAGACTTTAAAGAGGATTAAACATTTTCAACAATTTTAGGTTATGCTCGAGTTTTTGTACCGGAAATCAATATAGATTTCAAAAAATATATACAATTTTTGAAAAATTTTAGGTTCTGTTGGCATATTTCACCTAAGATTTTAATTTTTAATAAAAAATAATTAGATCTAAATCCAATTATTTTTCTTTAAAATAACAAACTTTACAAGCTTAGTGCTTTTTACCGGAAATTGAAATTTTGTTACAAAAATCATTAGATTTCAAAGAAGATTCATAATGCAGATTCATTAAATGCCCAATTTTTTCTTTTTTTTGTTCTTTACAAGAAAACATTACTTTTTATAAAAAAATCATATAATTTTAAAAAAGATCAAACATTTTTTAACAATTTTAGTCTATGTTCGAGTTCTTTTGCCGGAAGTTAATGTAGATTTAAAAAAGGATTTAGAATTTTTGACAATTTTAGGTTATGTTTAAACTTTTTTCACTGTAAATCAGTTATTCGGAATAAAAATGATTAAATTTCGAATAAGATTCACAATTTTAAACAATTTTCTGTTATTTTAAATTAATGTTTTTCGTTGGCATTTTTTTTTTTTAATACAGAATGACTGGACTTCAAAGAATATTTGCTATTTTTTAAAATTCAGATTATGTTGGTGCATTTCACCTGAAATTGGAATGTTTAAAGAAAAGTCATTAGATTTAAATCTAATGAATACAATTTACAGGCTTGTTGTTTTTCGTCGGAAATTTAATTTTGTTTAAATCATTAGATTTACAAGAAGATTATTAATTTTTGAACTATTTTAGGTTATGTTGGATTTCTACGTCGAAATTTGAATTTTATTTTTTTTTAAATTAAATTTGAAATTCACCGGATTTTTCACTTTTAGTAAAGATCAATTAGATGAGATTAAATTTCGAAGAAGATTTACAATTTTAAACAATTTTCTGTTATTTTCAATTATTGTTTTTCGTTGGCAATTTTTTTTCTTTTTTTTTAATACAGAAAGATTGGACTTCAAGGAATATTCACAATTTTTTTTTAAATTTAGGTTATGTTGGTGCACTTCACATGAAATTGGTATTTTTAAAGAAAAATCATTAGATTTAAATCTGATGAATAAAATTTACAAGCTTATTGTCCTTCGTCGGGAATTGAATTTTTTTAAATCATAAGATTTCCAAGAAGATTAATAATTTTTGAACTATTTTAGATTATGTTGAAGTTTTATGTCAAAAACTCGTATTTTACGTATTTCCAAACAAAAAATTATTATAATTAAAACAAAATTTAGAATCATTTAACAATTTTGGATTATTGGACTCTTTTTCGTAAGAAATTTGTAATTTAATTATTTTTTAAAATTAAATTTCAAAGTCATGGGCATTTTTATTTTCAGTCAAGAATCACTAGATTTTAATTTAAAACCCATAAGATTTTTCATGTTTTTTCATACCGAAACTCGGTATATATTTCAAAGAAGATTTATAATTTAGGAACAATTTTAGGTTATGTTTTAGCACTTCTCACCGTAAATCGATTAATTTCATAGAAGACTGACAATTTTAACCAATTTTTTGGTATGTTAAGGTAATGTTTTTCGTCGGGAATTATTTGTATTTTTAATGAAAAAAAATATATATCAGGTCCAAAAGAATATTTACAATTTTTTCAGAACCCCAGGTTACGTTGGAGTTTTACTTCGAAAATTTGTATTTTCCGTGTTTGAAATAAAATTCATTTTAATCAAAACAAAATTTAGTTTTTTTAGATTATATTTCAGTCATTGTAGAGAAGGTGAAATATTCTTGAACAATTTTAGGTTATGTTCGAATTTTTTTTACCAGAACTCGGTTTAGATTTCAAAGAAGATTTACAAATTTTTGAACAATTCTTGGTTGTGTTGAAATATTTTTCACCTCAAATCGTTTGTATTAAACAAAAATCATCAGATTTTGCAGAAGATTTGAAATTTTTAACAATTACTTTATTTTTTTATTTTAAATAAAAAAAACATTAGGTTTAAAAGAACATTTACAATTTGAAATCATTTTTTCTTACGTTATGTTAGTGTTTTTCGTCGAAATTTGGTATTTTTAATTAAAAAATTTATAAGATTCTGTAGCTTACCAGTATTTTTCACATTATCATTAAAGTAATTAAATTCACCATTTTTGGTTATGTTGGTGTTTTATGCAAGAAATCTGTACTTTTAATAACAAATCATTGGATTTTAGGGAAGATTAAACATTTCTTGACAATTGTAGGTTATGTTCGAGTTTTTTTACCGGAATTCGGTATAGATTTTAAAGAATATTTACAAATTTTTTATCAATTTTTTGGTTATGTTTGACCATTTTTCACTTAAAATCGATTATTTTAAACAAAAGATATTATTTTATTATAGAATTTTTCTACCCGAAGTCGGTATAGATTTCGAAGAAGATTTTGAATTTTGGAACAATTTTAGGTTATGTTTGAACATTTTGCACTGGAAATCAGTTATTTGAAATGAAAGTCATTAAATTTCGAAGAAGAATAAAATTTTTTAACAATTTTCTGTTATGTTAAAATATTGTTTTTCATCATGATTTCTTTTTAAATACAAAATGATTAAGCTTCCAAAAATATTTAGAATTAAAAAAATTTTAGGTTATGATAATTATGATAAAATTTCACCTAAAATTAGTATTCTTAATCCAAAAACATTAAATTTAAATCCAATGATTTTTATTTAAAACAATCAAATTTACAAGCTTAGTGTTTTTCATCGGAAATTAAATTTCTTCTTCAAAAATCTTAGATTTCGATGAAAATTAATAATTTTTTAACTATTTTAGGTTACGTTAGAGCTTTCAATGAAAATTGGTACTTTCCGTATTTTCAAAAACAAAAAACATTACAATTAAAACAAAACTTATAATCTTTCAACAATTTTGAATTATTTTAGTGCCTGTTTTTGTAGGAAATTAGTGTTTTTTTTTAATTATATTAAAATTCATCGGAAATTCATATTTTTAGTAAAAAATCATTCGGTTTTAGGATTAAAAGTTTTGGAGCAATTTAAGGTTATGTTAATAATTATCGAGGCGAATCGGTTATTTAAAATAAAAATTAGGATTACAAGAAGATTTATAATTTGAAACCATTTTTGCTTAAGATTAAATATTGTTGAATAATTCTAGGTTATGTTCGAGTTTTTTTTTGCCGGAATTGCTATAAAGAATTGCTTTAAAGAAGGTATACAATTTTGGAACCATTTTAGATTATGTTTTAACATTTTTCACCGCACATCGGTTATTTTACACAAAATTTATTAGATTTTGAAGAAGATTCAAAATCCTCAACAATTTTCTGTTTTCTTAGTGGTTTTCGTCGGGAATTATTAGTATTTTCAATTAAAATTATTAGATCTTGAAAAATATTTGTATAAAATAATAAAATTTGCAAACTTTGTGTTTTTCGCCGGAAATGAGAATTAAAGAAAAAATTATTAGATTTTCAAGAAGATTAATCATTTTTGAACTATTTTAGGTTACGTTAGAGTTTTGCGTCAAAAAATGATATTATGAGTATTTAAAAAAATCAATATAATTATAACAAAATTTAGAATCTTTTAACAATTTTGGATTAATTTTGTGTTTTTCGTAGAAATGGGCATTTTTACTTTAAAAAAATTATATTCAAAATTCATCGGAAATCTGTATTTTTAGTAAAAAATCATTTGATTTTGAGAAGATTACGAATTTTTTTAACAATTTAAGGTTATGTTAACATTTTTCACCGAAAATTGGTTATTTTAAATAAAAAACATTAGGTTTAAAAGCAGATATGGCGTTAGTGTTTACCGTCAAAAATTGATATTTTTAATTTTAAAAAATCATGAGAACTTTCTGTTTAGCTGTAGTTTTCAAATCATCATTTAGTCATCAGATACAAAAAAATTTATTTTGTTGACGTTTTACACAAGGAATCA
>JAWWEA010000101.1:22531021-22541217 GCA_035222095.1 Andricus quercuspetiolicola | reverse complement strand
CTTCTCCACAATAACATTTAATTTTGATCCCCGTCCCAACCACCTTGTATTGTGCCCGGAAAATGCCCCGAAAAATTCAAAATAGCAGTTTTATGTAAAATTCTTGCTAATAACGGTATTTTTTGGATTTTTTTCGACATGAAATATTTGTATACGATAAGCGACCAGTTTTCAAGTATTTTTCAACTAATTTTCAACTGTTGAAAAAATTATCATTTGTTTAAACAATTTTTTTTACCCTGTAAATCGTAAAAAGTTATTGTTTTTCGGGATAAATGATACAGTTCATGAATGTCAAAAGTAATATTTCTTTTTCATCAGATTTGTTAATTAATTAAACAATTACGATTTGTTTAAACAAATTTTTTCCTTTAAGTTGTGAAAAGTTATTACTTTCTAGAATTAATGACACAATTAACGAATTTTGAGAGTACTATATATTTTTTAACGATATCTGGCAATTATTTAAACGTTTTCCGTTTGTGTAAACAACTTTTTCCCCTCTAAATCATAAAAAGTTACAGTAAATTAATTATTTAAACAAGTACTATTGAAATCGACGGAGTAAACCTTCACTGAATTCTTTAGTTTCTTAACTTTTTTTTTTCAATATCTTGAAAACTTTTGACGTTACCTGGATTTACTTTAAATTCATATGTATCCTTTTGTATTTTCTTGAATTCTTTTGATTTATTTATTTCTGAATTATTTGGAATTCTTTTGAAATTGTTTTAATTCTTTTAAAATCCTTTGCATTCTCTGAATTCTTTTTAATTTTTTAATTCCTTTTGATTATTTGAGTTCCTTCGAATTCTTCTGAATTATTTGGATCCTTTTAACTCTTGTGCATTCCTCAAATTTTTTCACATTCTTTAGATTTCCTTGAATAATCCAAGCATTCTTTTGAATTACTTGAACTATTTTAAATCCTTTAAATCCTTTTAAACTCTTTTAAATTCTTTTGAATTTCATGAATTCTTTTGAATTTCTCGAATTCTTTTGAAGTTCTTCAAGCCTTCTGAATTCTTTTAAATTCTTTTGAATTCTTCCGGATTCCTTGAATTCATTTGAATTCCTTGAATCCTTTTGAATTCCTTGAATCCTTTTGAGTTGCTAAAATCCTTTGTATTATTTGAATTCTTTTCAATTCTTCAAATTCTTTTGAATTCCTTGAATTATTTTGAATTCCTTGAATTCTTTGAATTCTTTTTAATTCCCTGGTTCTTTTGGAATTCCTTAAAGTCTTTTGAATTCCTTAAATTCTTTTAAATTCCTTGAATTCTTTTGAATTCCTCGAATTCTTTTGAATTCCTTGAATTCTTTTGAATTCCTCGAATTCTTTTGAATTCCTTGAATTCTTTTGAATTTCTCGAATTCTTTTGAATTCCTTGAATTCTTTTGAATTACTCGAATTCTTTTGAATTCCTTGAATCCTTATGAATACCTTGAATTCTTTTGAATTCCTCGAATCGTTTTGAATTCCTTGAATCCTTTTGAGTTGCTAAAATCCTTTGAATTCCTTGAATTCTTTTGCTTTCTTTTATTTTTTTAAGTTCCTTCCATTCTCTTAAATTCCTTACATTCTTTTAAATTCCTTAAATTCTTTTGAATTCCTTGAATCGTTTTGTATTCTTTGAATTGTCTTGAATTCCTTGAATTCCAACTATCATTGACAAAAAGAACTACGAATAATTGTATTTGGTTATATTGTTAAAAGGCATGAACTTGTTTATTCATTAAAAAACTGTTTGGTTTGTACAAAACTTACTTTTTGTGCTCGCAAAAAAAAAATGACTTTGCTACCGAATCCCAACCTGTCAACAACTCATTCACGTCGTACCGAATTACACTTCTCATGAAGACATTTAATTCCTCAAAAAATTATAATAGTCTGTCAGCGAACAAACTTTTCATCGTCATGTTAAAAATACATTTTTCAGTTTTTTAATTGAAAAATAGCAAGTAAGTGGTGAAAGGAATGATTCTAAAAAACTTTTTTTAAATTGCTACTTATAAAAATAACACTTCAGAACTTTTGCTTTAAAACCCAGTCACTTTTCCCATTATTCAGTTCGTACTGGTATGCACGTCGTACTGGTTTCACATTAATTTTTTTCAGATCGACATTAAACCTGTATCGATCGAAATACTAAGCCAAAATCTTATATAAATAACAACAAGAGTGAAGTCTTACATAAACAAATAAAATTACAATTACACAATAGAAATGATCGGTTTGATATAGGTGTAAGAAATGAGAAAACAATGCTTTTAAGGCCCCCTCCGGCAAAAATGATTGACTCTCTCGTAATATCTGATTGCGAAGTCAACCGCGGGAATTTGATCGAAAATTGTAATTATCTATGGGGACAGGAACTATTATCTCATGAGTTGTTGGAAAATGGAAACTGGGTTACCGGAACAAGAAGGGATCCCATTCGACGAGTACATACTCCCGACACCCGACACCCGACACCCGACTGGCTTTAGCGAAAGGTGCCGTTCTCAGGGCTTGCCTTTTTTCTGACAGATAGGCGTGAGAGTTAAACTAAACATGGTTTATTCTTGCATTTGGGTCGTAAGTTGTAACGCGTAACTGCAAATTATAAATTGGACATTTTTTGTAGTAAATTCTAAGTTGTAAGCTGGCAATTGTAAATTGTAAATTTCTTGTCGTAAATTCCAAGTTGTAAGTTGTAAATTGATAATTCGAAATTGGAAATTTTTTGTCGTAAATTCTAAGTTGTAAGTTATAAATTATAAATTGGAAATTTTTTGTCGTAAATTCGAAGTTGTAAGTTGGAGATGGAAATTTTTTGTCGTAAATTCTGAGTTGGA
Source organism: Andricus quercuspetiolicola (assembly GCA_035222095.1). Classification (NCBI taxonomy): domain Eukaryota; kingdom Metazoa; phylum Arthropoda; class Insecta; order Hymenoptera; family Cynipidae; genus Andricus; species Andricus quercuspetiolicola. The sequence continues at coordinate 22,538,379 of JAWWEA010000101.1, read as the reverse complement.
AGTTGGCAATTGTAAATTGTAAATTTCTTGTCGTAAATTCCAAGTTGTAAGTTGTAAATTGATAATTGGAAATTGGAAATTTTTGTCGCAAATTCTAAGTTGTAAGTTATAAATTAGAAATTGGACATATTTTGGCGTAAATTCCAAGTTGTAAGTTGTACATTGGAATTTGGAAATTAAAAATTTTCCATCGTAAATTCTAAGTTGTAAGTTGTAAATTGTAATTTGGAAATTAAAATTGTATATTGGAAACTGGAAATTTTTTGTCTTAAATGCTTAGTTGTAAGCTGTAAATTGAAAATTGGACATTGGAAATTTTTGTCGTAAATTCTGAGTTGTAAGTTGTACATTGAAATTCGGGAATTGTAAATTGTAAATTGTGAACTTTTTGTCGTAAATTCTGAGTTGTAAGTTGTACATTAGAATTTGGGAATTGTAAATTGTAAATTGTAAATTTTTTGGCGTAAATTCTAAGTTGTAAGTTGAAAATTTGAAATTAAAAATTTTTTATCGTAAATTCTAAGTTGTAAGTTGCAAATTGGAATTTGGACATTAGAAATTGTAGATTGGAAACTGAAAATTGGAAATCGGAAATTGGAAATTGTTTATCATACATGCTTAGTTATAAGCTGTAAATTGGAGATTGGAAATTGTAAATTTTTTGTCGTAAATTCTGAGTTATAAATTGTAAATTGGAATTTGGGAATTGTAAATTGTAGATTGTAAATATTTCGTCGTAAATTCTGAGTTGTAAGTTGGAAATTGGAATTTTTTGTCGTAAATTCTAAGTTGCAAGTTGGAAATGGAAATGTTTTGTCGTAAATTCTGAGTTGTATGTTGGCAATTGTAAATTCTAAATTTCTTGTCGTAAATTTCAAGTTGTAAGTTGTAAATTGATAATTGTAAATTGGAAATTTTTGTCGTAAATTCTAAGTTGTAAGTTATAAATTAGAAATTGGACATTTTTTGTCGTAAATTCCAAGTTGTAAGTTGTACATTGGAATTTGGAAATTAAAAATTTTTTATCGGTAATTCTATGTTGTAAGTTGTAAATTGGAATTTGGAAATTAGAAATTGTAGATTGGAAACTGGAAATTTAAAATCGGAAATTGGACATTTTTTGGCGTAAATGCTTAGTTGTAAGCTGTAAATTGGAAATTGCACATTGGAAATTTTTTGTCGTAAATTCTGAGTTGTAAGTTGTAAATTGGAATTTGGGAATTGTAAATTGTAAATTGTAAATTTTTTATCGTAAATTCTCAGTTGTAAGTTATAAATTGGAATTTGGAAATTGGAAATTGGCAATTGTAAATGGTCAATTTCTTGTCGTAAATTCCAAGTTGTAAGGTGTAAATTGATAATTGGAATTTGGAAATTTTTTGTCCTAAATTCTAAGTTGTAAGTTATAAATTAGAAATTAGATATTTTTCGTCGTAAATTCTAAGTTGTAAGATGGAAATTGGAATCTTTTGACGTAAATTTTAAGTTGTAAGTTGTAAATTGGAAATTGGAAATTGGACATTTTTTGTCGTAAATTTTAAGTTGTAAGTTGTAAATTGGAATTTCGAAATTATACATTTCTTATCGTAAATTCTAAGTTGTAAGTTGTAAATTGGAATTTGGAAATTAGAAATTGTAGATTGGAAACTGGAAATTTAAAATCGGAAATTGGAAATTTTTGTCGTAAATGCTTAATTGTAAGCTGTAAATTGGAAATTGGAAATTCTTTGTCGTAAATTCTGAGTTGTAAGTTGTAAATTGGAATTTGGGAATTGGAAATTGAAAATTGGAAATTTTTTGTTGTAAATTCTGAGTTGTGAGTTGTAAATTGGAAATTAGAAATTGGAAATTTTTTGTTATAAATTCTAAGTTGTACGTTGTAAATTGAAAATTTTATATTTTTGACGTAAATTCTAATTTGTGAGTTATAAATTAGAAATTGGACATTTTTTGTCGTAAATTCTAAGTTGGCAATTGTAAATTGTAAATTTCTTGTCGTAAATTCTAAGTTGTAAGTTGTAAATTAGAAATTTTTTGTCTTAAATTCTAAGTGGTGCGTTGTAAATTGGAATTTGGAAATTGTAAATTTTTTGTTGTAAATTCTGAGTTGTAAGTTGCAAATTGGAAATTAGACATTAGAAATTTTTTGTTGTAGATTCTAAGTTGTACGTTCTAAATTGAAAATTTTATATTTTTGACGTAAATTCTAAGTTGTGAGTTGTAAATTGTAAATTGCAAATTGTACATTCGAAATTGGAAATTGAAAATTAAGAGGGTTCGAATCTTTTATTTTAAAAGGACATGCACTAGGCTGGTCCAAAAACGCATTGGAAATTTTTTTTCGAATTTTGATGCATATTGGCCGAAACTTTTTTCGAATCCACAAAAAAATGAAACCCTTTTTTTAAATATCAAGTTGAAACTCAACATTTTTCTTCACAATTAGCCATAGAATAGGAACAAACTATTAATTTTGAAATATAACCCTCATAAGTCTGTTTTATGGGGTCCCAAAAAACCCCATAAGTGAGAAAATGGGTTTTGCGAATCTTTGGCACTGATTATGATTTTTTTGCGTGTTTTTTCCAAATTGTTTCTAATACATAAAATACTACTTTATACTGCCAATTACATATTCAGATAAATTGTGTAAGCAATTTTCTCTTAGAATAGAGATAGAAAATCGCGGTTTTTTCAAAAAATTTCCACTTTTTGTCCAATTTTCAATTAGAGTGAAGTAATAATCAATTTAAGGTAACGAAGTACTTGTTTAACCAATTTATTATTGTTTATAACTATCTTCTCTTAGATAAGTGATAGAAAGTTGCGGGTTTTTCTTAAAAAAATTTAACTTTGCTTTGCCTTTTTGGTTATGAACAAATAACAAATAAACATTAGAGTGAATCATATTTTAAACAATCTCTTTCTTTTTTGTGAATATATTTTTCTAAAATAAAACTGATATTTGAAATATGCTTCAAATTTTCTACATGGGTCCAGGAATTCTTCAAGGAATCTCCAGGGCATTGTGAATTATAAATTTGAAATTGGAAATTAAGGGGGTTCAAATTTTAATTTTAAAAATACATGCACGTATAGGAAATTTAATTGCGAAACTTTTTTCTATGGACAGAAATTTTTTATTTAAAATTTAAAATTGCGAATTTTAAACTGGAAATTGTAAGTTCTAAATTTCGTAAACTGTAAATTTTAAACTTTTTGAATTCTTTCAAATTACATTAATCACTTTAAACTTCTTGAATCCTTTTGAATTCCTTGGATTCTCTTTGATACAAATTGTAAATTGGAAATTTTAAATTTTAAATTTGTGAATTGTAAACTGGAAACTGAAAATTGTAGACTGTAAATATTGTAAACAGGAAATTGGAACTAGCGAACTGTAAATTGTACATTTGAAACTGGAAATCAAGGAGATTCGAATTTTGATTTTAAAAGTACATGCACGTATAGGAAATTTAATTGCGAATCTTTTGAATTCCTTGGATTCTCTTTAATGCTGATTATAAATTATTTTAAATTTTGTACTGTAAATTGTAACTCGTGACATGGAAATTGTAAATTAAAAATGTAAATTGTGTATTCGAAATTGGAAATTAAAAATTAAGGGAGTTCGAATTTTAATGCTAAAATTACGCGTAGGTAATTTAATTGCGATTTTTTTTCTATGAACGAAAATTTACAATTTTGAATTTGTAAATTGTAAACTGGAAATTGAAAATTAAGAGGGTTTGAATTTTTATTTTAAAAGTATATGCACGTATATGAAATTTATTTGCGAATGTTTTTTCTATGGATAAAATTTTTTTTTTCAATTTTAAATTGCGAATTATAAACTGGAAATTGTAGGTTGCAAATATTGCAAAATGGAAATTTTGAAATTTTTGAATTATTATGAATTACTTGAATCACCTTAAACTTCTTGAATCCTTTTGAATTCCTTGGACTCTCTTCAATGCTAATTATAAGTTATTTTAAATTCTATATTGTAAATTAGAACTTGTGAATTGGAAATTGGAAATTAAAAATTATAAATTGTGGATTCGAAATTAGAAATTGAAAATCAAGGGGGTTCAAATTTTAATTTTGAAAGTATATGCACGCATAAGTAATTTAATTACGATTTTTTTTCTGTGAACAAAAATTTTTAATTCTGAATTTTAAATTTGTGAATTGTAAGCTGGAAATTGAAAATTAAGGGGGCTTGAAATTTAATTTTAAAAATACATGCACGTATAGGAAATTTAATTGCGAATCTTTTTCTATGAACAAAAATTGTTTATTTTAAATTTTTAATTATGAATTGTAAACTAGCAATTGTAGGTTGTAAATATTAGAAGTTGAAAATTAGAAATTTTAGACTTCTTGAATTCTTCTGAATTACTTGAATCACTTTAAGCTTCTTGAATCCTTTTGAATTCCTTGGACTCTCTTCAATACAAATTTTAAACTGTAAATTAGGTGTTGTAAATTGTAATCCGTAAGTTGGAAACTAGAAATTGGAAACTGAAAATGGCAAATTGCATATTCAAAGTTGGAAATTTAAAATTAAGGGTGATCGAATTTTTATTTTAAAAGTAATTGCACGCATATGTAATTTTATTGCGAATCTTTTTTCTCTGACACAAAATTTTAAATTTAAAGTTTGTGTATTGTAAACTGGAAATTGGAATTTGTAGATTGTAGTTATTGTAAATTGGAAGTTGTAATTTTGAAATTGGAAATTCTAATTTGTGCATTGGAGATTTAGAAGTATTGTAAATTAAAAATTGTAAATTAAACATTCTAAATTGTGAATTAGAAATTGTAAGTTGCAAATATTTCAAATTTGAAACTAGTACTAGATACTGTAAATTATAAGTTGTAAATTAGAAATCGGAAATTGTAAGTTGCAAATATTAGAAATGATGAGCTGTATATATTGTAAATTAGAAATTGGAAATTGTAAGTTGTAAATATTGCAAATCAAAAATTGGAAGGTTTGTAAATTGATAATTGGAAATATTGAAAATTGTAATTTGGAAATATTGTAATTTTTAACTTGGAAATTATAAGTTGTATATATTGTGAATTGGAAATTGTGATTTGCAAAGAGTAAATTAGAAATATTTTAACCTGGAAATTCTGAATTGTAAATTCTAAAATGTGAATTGTACATTGGAAACTGAAAATTTTAAGTTTTAAATATTGTAAAGTAGAAATTGGAATTATTATATATTTGAAATATTTTAAACTAGAAATTGTAAATTCTGAATAGGAAATTGGAAATTGTAACTTGTAAATATTGGAAATTGGAAATTCTAAATTCTAAATTGTGAATTAGAGATTAGAAACTGGAAATTTTAAGCTTCAAATATTGAAAATTGTAAAGTTTAAGTTGTAGATTGTAAGCTTTAACTATTGTAAATTATAAATTGTAAGTTGCAAATATTGTAATTTGGAAATTGGGAATTATAAGTTGTACATAACGTAAATTGGAAATCGTAATTTGCGCAGTGGAAATTGAAAATATTGTAAACTGTAAATTCTGGATTGTAAACTATAAAATGTGAATTGTACATTGGAAACTGGAAATTATAAGTTGTAAATATTGTAAAGTGGAAATTGAAATTATTATATATTTGAAATATTGTAAACCAGAAATTGGAAATTCTGAATAGGAAATTGTAAATTGTAAATTGTAAATTTGAAATTCTAAGTTGTGAATTGTAAATTATAAACTGAAAGTTGTAAGTTTCATATATTGAAAATTGGAAATTGAAAATTATAAGTTTCAAGTTGTAAATTGTAGGCCGTACCTTTTGTAGATTATAAATTGTAAATTGTAAGTTGTAAATATTGAAATTTTTAAATTGTAATTTGTATATATTGTAAATTGAAAATTGTTATTTTACAATATGGAAATTGAAAATAATGGAAACTGGAAATTCTGAATTGTAAATTCTAAAAGGTGAATTCTACATTGGAAACTGGAAATTATAAGTTGTAAATATGGTAAAGTGGAATTTGGAATTATTATATATTTGAAATATTGTAAACTAGAAATTGGAAATTCTGAATAGGAAATTGGAAACTGAGAATTGTAACTTGTAAATATTGTAAATTGTAAATTTGAAATTCTAAATTGTGAATTGTAAATTAGAAATTGGAAATTGTAAGTCTCAAACATCGAAAATTGTAAATTGTAAGTTTGAACTTGTAAATTGTAAGCTGTGACTATTGTAAATTATAATATGCAAATTGTAAATTTTAAGTTGCAAATATCGTAAATTAAAAATTGGAAAGTTTGTAAATTGTTAATTGGAAATGTTGAAAATTGGAAATTGAAAATACTTAATTTTGAAATTGGAAATTGTAAGTTGTGTATGTTGTAAATTGGAAATTTTAATTTGCAAAGTAAAAATTAAAAATATTGTAAACTTGAAATTCTGGATTGTAAATTCTAAAATGTGAATTGTATATTGAAAACTGGAAATTATAAGTTGTGAATATTGTAAAGTGGAAATTGGAATGATTATATATTTGAAATATTGTAAACTAGAAATTGGACATTCTGAATAGGAAATTGGAAAGTGGAAATTGTAAATATTATAAATTGCAAATTTGAAATTCTGAATTGTGAATTGTAAATTAGAAACTTGAAATTGTAAGTTTCAAATATTGAAAATTGGTAATTGAAAGTTTGAAATTGGAAATTGTAAGCTTTTACTATTGTAAATTATAAATTGTAAACATTGTAAATTGAAAATTGTAAATTGTGAATTGTGGATTGTAAATTGTAAAATATAAATTGTAAATTCTAAATGTTAAATTGTATATTGTAAATTGTAAACTGCGAATTGTAAATTGTAAATCGTTAATTGTAAATTGTAAATTGTAAATTGTAAATTGTAAATTGTAAATTGTAAATTGTAAATTGTACATTGTGAATTGTAAATTGAAAATTGTAAATTGTAAATTGTAAATTGTAAATTGTAAATTGTAAATTGTAAATTGTTAATTGTAAATTGTAAATTGTAAATTGTAAATTGTTAATTGTAAATTGTAAATTGTAAATTGTAAATTGTACATTGTAAATTGTAAATTGTACATTGTACATTGTACATTTTACATTGTACATTGTAAATTGTAAATTGTAAATTGTGAATTGTGAATTGTGAATTGTGAATTGTAAATTGTAAATTGTAAATTGTGAATTGTAAATTGTAAATTGTAAATTGTAAATTGTAAATTGTAAATTGTAAATTGTAAATTGCAAATTGCAAATTGTAAATTGTAAATTGTAAATTGTAAATTGTAAATTGTAAATTGTAAATTGTAAATTGTAAATTGTAAATTGT
>JAWWEA010000101.1:21958950-21969909 GCA_035222095.1 Andricus quercuspetiolicola | reverse complement strand
CTGAAGTAAAACAGATATTTGAAATATTCTTTAAATTTACTATATGGATCATATTGAATGTAAATTTTTCCTAAAGAAGTTATTCAGAGTCTTTTTGTATAAATTAGTATTAATATTTATTATTTGTTCTGAACTACATAGCATTAACTATTAAATTACCAAGTAAAAAGTTGACAAAAAGTTAAAAAAAGATTTAAAAAACTGCAACTTTCGAACAATTATCTAAGGAAAGGTGATAATAATAAATAAATAAATTGTTCATTGAATTGTTTATGAAAATATGTTTGTCATATTTGCATTAATTATTACTTTACTACTTAAGTGAAAAATTGAAAAAAAATGGAAAATTTTAGAAAAAGCCGCAACTGTCTAGCAATAATATAGAGGCAAATAGTTTTTAACAATAATGATTTGTTTAAACAATAATGCTTCTTAAATTTCAATAATAATTACCAAAATCTAAGTAAAAAAAGGACAAAAAATGGAATATGACAGACAAAACCGCAACTTTCTAACATTATTCAAGGACGGTATTATTTAAGTAATGATAAATTGTTTAAATAAGTGACTTTGTTCACCTTAATCATATATTTAACTGACTTGAATTAAATGTTGGACAGAAAGTGAAAATTTTTTACGAAAACTGCAGTTTTCTATCATTATTCTAAGTGAATAGCATTAAAGGGGGGAAATGAAGGATAAAGAATTTTGGGTAGAGGGCGAAGGGTCAAACGTTGGGAATGAGGGAATGGAAAGTCGAAAAATTTAGTAAAAATTAGGGGAAATCGTGGGATGAAAAGCAGGGGGAATGAGGAGAGAGAAAAAAGAGATAGTGCTAGGAAATTATGGGTCATGAAGTAGTATAACTAACAAAAAATTTGGGAAGGGGAAGGGAGAAAAAATGAAAGATGAGTAAGGGAGGAGAAGTAAAAGGCATAAAAGCAGGAGCAATGAGGGCAGGTGAAGAAGGGAAAGTAGAGGAAATTATTTGATATGGGCGGAAAATTTTGGCCCGGAGAAGCGAGGGAAGGGGGAAATAAAGGCTGCAGAATTCAGGATAGGGGGCGAAGGGTGAAACGTTCGGAATGAAGGTATGAAAAGTAGTAGAAATTAGGGGAAATTATAGAAAGAAAAGCAGGGAAAATGAGGGAAGAGTAAAAAGAGATAGTGCTAGGAAATTATGGGTCATGAAGTAGGTTAACTAACGGAAAATTATAAAAGGGGAAGTAGGGGAAGTAAGAGAAAATAAAGGATGAGGAAGTAAGGAGAAATGAAGGTCATGAAAGCAGGAGAAATGAGGGGAAATGAGGAAGGGAGGGAGAGGGAATTATTGGAGATATGGGTGAGTAGAGGCGAAGAATTGAGGTCCAGAGAAGCAAGAGAAGGGGGCAATAAAGGATGAAGAATTTGGGGTAGAGGGCGAAGGGTGAAACGCTGGGAATAAGTGGGTGGAGAGTAGGGGACATCAGGAAAAATTAGGGAAAATAAGGGGAAATTAGTGTAAATTAGAGGAAATTATATGAATAAAAGCAGGGGAAATGAGGAGAAAGAAGAAAGAGATAGTGCTAGGAAACTATGGTACAGGAAGTGGGATAACTAACGGAAAATTAGGGTAGAGGAAATAAGGGAAGTAAGGGAAAATAAAGGATGAGGAAACAAGGAGAAATAAAGGGAATGAAAGCAGGAGAAATGAGGGGAGGTAAAGAAGGGAAAGTAGAAAAAAGTATTGATGATGTGGGTGAGTAGGGGCAGAGAATTGAGTTCCGGAGAAGCAAGGAAAGGGGGAAATAAAGGATTAATAGTTTGGGGTGGAGGTCGAAGGGTGAAACGTTGGGAATGAGGGGATGGAAAGCAGGGAAAATAAGGGGATATTATAGGAGGAAAATCAGGGGACATCAGGTGAGAGAAGAAAGAGATAGTGCTAGAAAATTATGGAACATGGAGTAGGATAACTAACGGGAAATTAGGGAAAGGGAAGTAGGGGAAGTAAGGGGAAATGAAGCATGATAAAGCGAGGAGAAATAAAGGTTATAAAAGCGGGAGAAATGAGGGGAGGAGAAGAAAGGGAAGTAGAGGAGTTTATTGGAAATGTGGGTGAGTAGGGGCGGAGAATTGAGGTCTAAAGAAGCGAGGGAAGGGGGAAATAATGGATCAAGAATTTGTGGCACGGGGCGAAACGTTGGGAAAAAACGAAGGGCGAAACGTTGGGAATGAGTGGACGGAAGGTAGGGAAAATTATGAATTATCATACTTTAATTGAAAATAGGACAAGAAGTGGAAAATTGTTGACGAAACCTCGACTTTCTCACTCTATTCTAAGAGAAAATTGCTAAAAACAATAATAAATTTTTTAAACAATTTACGCAAACATCTAATTATCAGTAAAAAGTACTGTTTTTTGTATTGGAAACAATCTGCATTTAAAAAACTACAACAAATCATAATTAGCGCCACAAATGCGCAAACACATTTTTTCACTCTTGGGGTTTCTTTGGGTCCCTATATAACAAAATTATGGGGTTGATATTCAAAAAGTAATATTTTATTTGTATTCCATGACCAATTGTGAAGAAGAGTTTTGAGCTTCAGTTCGACTCACCTAATATTGTGGATTCGAACAAATTTCCGGGCGATATTCATAAAAATTTGAAAAAATAAATTTCGGACCACCCTGATACATAATACCGGGTGTCAGAGAACTCCCGGGACGGCTGAATATTTCCTCAGGTAAGATTTTCTTCAAGGTTATTCTTGAACTAACTTTTAACGAGGAATTCAGTGGTGCCTTTATTTTGATCTTGACAATGAACTTTAAGGTCATTTCAAGGTCAACTTTTTTTTTTATGGAAACCCCCTTTCTTTACATTGGCGATAAGCAGAGCAGGAAATTTTACGTACATATATGTACCCATGTTATAGGTACATTGTAACCTTGAAGGTCCCTCTGAGGTCATTTAAACTTAAACAAGGTCTGCATACCTCTGTGGATAGAAGCTTTTCAAGTTTTTTTCGTATCATGCAAAGTTACTAACCTTAAATAGGCGTATTCAGCATGACCCTGACAATGACCTTCAAGGTCAAATTGGACCTATGATATAAATACATATTCAAACGTAAAATTTACGTCTCTGTCAATTGCCGATGTAAAAAAGGGGATTTCCAATGGAAAAAAATTGATCTTGAAATGGCCTAGAAGGTCATTGTCAAGGTCATGGTGAAGGTTACTACTAAATACGCCTTGCTGAAGTTAGCAACTCTGCTCGTTACGAAAAAAATTTGAAAAGCTTTCATTCCCAGATGTATGCAGACTTTGTTTAAGTTTAAATGACCTTACAGTGACCTTCAAGGTTACAATGTACATATGACTTGGTTACATATTTGAACGTAAAAATTCTCGCTCTATCGACTGTTGATATAAAAAGAGGGTTTCCATCTTTTTTTTAAAGCTGACCTTGAAATGACATTGGGGGTCATCGTTAATATAAAAAAAGGTCAGCATTGAATTCCTTGTTGAAAGTTACTTTAACAGTGACTTTACCTCCTTGAAAAATATCTTACCTGAGAAAATGTTTAGCCGTCCCCGAACTTTTGTGACACCCGGTTTATTAGGGTGGTCCAAATTTGTAATTAAATTAATGAATGAATAAATAAACTTAAAAAGATTAAAAATTCAACAAAAAATATTGGAATTTTTTTACTGGGTTCTATTAATTCTTTTCGCATGTAAGTCAGAGAACGAGAAAAAGGAAAAAGAAGGGGAATGGGGAAAATTAACTAAATGAAGAAAGTTTAACAAAATCTGAAAATCAAATATTTGAAGATTTGTTCATTAATATATTTTCAAATTGCTTATATTTTTAAAGTTAGGGAAATAAAATCCCGACACGTGAAAACGAACGTTTATTTACCGCTGGTGAATTGACAAAATAAATGGAGTTCTATTTTTGACAAGAGCTAAAGCATTAAAATTCCTCTCGCAGATAATAAGTAAAGTTTGTCAGCCGAACCTGAAGCTGGGAAAATGAGGAGTTCGTTTTTCATTCGGATCCAAGTTCAAAGGTGGGGTCACACGTGAACGAATCTCAGACACTCGGGCGGGCTCTTTGCAAGAGACTATTTTCAAATACAGTCCAAGAAGATCTCTACTCACCCTTTGTAATCCTTACGAGCTGCTACCGGAGACTTTTGACAGTATCTGCTCGAGCCTTCCTTCCAATTATCTGCTACTGCTATTCTTTCCTATTTTTCGCGCTACTATTGCCATTGTCAGCTTTCGTGATTCCAATCAAGCTCACTTTTTCAAAGCTACGTATCACCATTCTTATCTTTTCGGTCCTCAGAAGCCCTTATAGTTTATCTTTTCCGTCCTCAGAAGCCCTTATAGTTTAGGGTGGCTGTACGTCCATCGTACTTTTTTCTAAGGAAGGAAAGTGAGGGGAAATTATTGGAGTGGAAGTAGTGCAAGTGAGGGGAAATATGGGGATGGGAAGCAAAGAAAAATGAGGGGGAGGGGAGTAGGAGTAGTAAGGGGAAACAAGAGAATGGGAAGTAGGAGTAATTAGGGGAGGCGAAGTATCATATGTAGAAAAATGAGGCTACGAGGTGAGGAGGTGACAGAAAATTAGGGAAAGGGAAGTAGGAGGAGTAAGGGAAAATAAGGGATGGGGAAGTAAGGGTAAATAAAGAGCAGGGAAGCTGGACAAATGAGGGGTGGCGAAGAAGGGGAATTAGAGGAAATTATTAGAAATGTGTGTGAGTGGAAGCGGAGAAGTGAGGTATGGAGGAGCGAGGGTAGGGGAAATTAAAGGATGAAGAATTTGTGGTACAAGGCGAAGTGTGAAATGTGGGGAATGAGGGGATGGAAAGTGGAGGAAATTAGGGGAAATTATAGGAGGTAAATAAGGGAAAATGAGGAAAGAGAGAAAACAGATAGTGCTAGGAAACTATGGGAGATGAAGTAGGATAATTAACGAAAAATTAGGGAAGGAGAAGTAGGGAAAGTAAGGGTAAATGAAGGATGAGGAAGTGAGGGGAAATAAAGGTCATGAAAGTAGGAAAAATGAGGGTATGTGAGAAAGGGGAATTAGAAGAAATTATTAGAGATGTGGGCGAGTAGGGGCGGAGAATTGAGGTCCAGAGAAGCGAGAGAATGGGGCAGTAAAGGATGAATAATTTGGGGTGTAGTGCGAAGGGTGAAACGCTGGGAATAACGGGATGGAAAGTAGGGGACATTAGAAAAAATTATAGGAAATTAGTGAAAACTAGGGGAAATTAGAGGAGTAAAAGCAGGGGAAATAAGGAGAGAGAAGAAAGAGATAGTGTTAGGAAAATATGGGACATGAAGTAGGATAATTAACGAAAAATTAGGAAAGGGTAAGTAAGGGAAAATGAATAATGAGGTAGTGAGGAGAAATAAAGGGTATGAAAAGAGGAGAACTGAGGGGAGGTAAAGAAGGGAAGGTAGAGGAAATTATTGGAAATGGGCAGAGAATTGTGGTCCTGAGAAGCGAGGGAAGGGGGAAATAAAGGATGAAGAACTTAGGGTACCGGACAAAGGGTGAAACGTTGGGAATAAAGGTATGGAAAGTATGGGAAATTAGGAAGAATAAGGGGAAATTATAGCAGGAAAGCAGGGGAAATAAGGAAAGAGAAAAAAGAGATAGTGCTAGGAAACTATGGGACATGAAGTAGGATAACTAATAGAAAATTAGGGAAGGGGCAGTAGGGGAAGTAACGGAGAATGGAGGATGAGGAAGTGAGGCGGAATAAAGGGTATGAAAGCAGGAGAAATGAGGGGAGGTGAAAAAGGGGAAGTGCAGGAAAGTATTGGAAATGTGGGTGAGTAGGGACGGAGAATTGAGTTCCGGAGAAGCAAGGAAAGGAGGAAATGAAGGATGAAGAATTCGGGATAGGGGGCGAAGGTTGAAACGTTGGGAATAAGGGAATGTAAATTAGAGAAAATAAGGACAAATTAGGGGAAATTATGGGATGAAAAGCAGGGGGAATAAGGTGAGAAAACAAAGAAATAGTGCTAGGAAATTATGGGACATGGAGTAAGATAACTAACGGGAAATAAGGGAAAGGGAAGCAGGGGAAGTAAGGGAAAATGAAGCCTGAGGAAGTGAGGAGAAACAAAGGGTATGAAAGCAGGAGAAATGAGGGGTGGAGAAGAAGGGGAAGTAGAGGAAATTATTGGAAATGTGGGTCAGTAGGGACGGAGGATTGTGGTCTGGAGAAGCGTGGGAAGGAGGAAACGAAGGATGAAGAATTTGGGATAGAGGGCGAAGGGTGAAACGCTGGGAATAAGTGGATGGGAATTAGGGGAAATTAGGGGAAATTATAGGAGGAAAAGGAGGGGATATGAGGAGAGAGAAACATTTAGATAAATTTTTAGCTTGAAAAATTCAGAATTAACCTTAAAAAGATGAATTTTCAATAATATCAATGAATTTTCAATCAAAGAAATGTATTTTCAACTTAAATGATAAATCTTCAATCAAAAAAGATGAATTTTCAACGAAAAATGTATTGGCTGATATTTGAACCAGAAAAAGATCTAAATTTTAAAATGAAAACAGTTGAGTTCAACCGAAAATGGTGAATTTAAAAAAAACGTTCAATCTTCAACCGAAAAAAATTAATCTTCAACCAAACAGACGATTTTTTAACCAAAAGGGAAGAATTTTTGAACCAAAAAGAAGAAATTGTTAATGAAATGTTGAATTTTCAACACAAAAATATGAATTTCCAACAAAATAGTTAATTTTCAAGCAAATAGTTGAATTTTCAACGCAGGAAGGATAATTTTTAACATTTAACCAAAAAGTTCAATTTTAAGTTGAAAAAAAAAGAATTATTTTTAACCGAAAATGGAACCTATAAATTATCAGTGAAAAAAATTAATTTTTAACCAAAGGAAAAGAAATTTTCAAGAATATATATGAATTTCCAATTAAATAGTTGAACTTTCAAGTAAAAAACATAAATTTTCAATTAAAAGTGGAACAGTTAAATTTTCAGTAATGAACATTAATTCTCAACCAAAAAAGGAAAAATTAAATTTGAACAAAATGATGAATCTTCAACCAAAAAAATTAATTTTTAGCAAAACAGTTCAACTTTCAAGAAATTAGTTTAATTTTCAACAAAGCTAATAAATCTTCGATAAAGAACAGAATTTTTAACAAATTGCTGCAACTTCGAGCCAGGTAGTTTATTTTTCACCAAAAAATGTGGATTCTGAACAAAAAAATTTCGATCAGAAAAAATTTTTATTTTAAAATAAAAACAGTTATATTTAACCAAAAAAGGCAAGTCTTCTATAAAATAAGAAAATACTCAATTACGTAAAAAAATGTATCCAAATGTTGCATTTTCGAGCCAAAGAATTAATTATATACAAAACAGTCGAATTTGTTACCCGAAGATATGGATTTTTTTTTCATAAAAGTTATTTTTTACCAAATTGTTGAATTTACCACAAAAATAGTGATTTACAGTAAAAAAGGATAATTTAAAAAAAAATTACGGAATATTGAACCAAGTAACTCAACTTTTTATGAAACAGTTGAATTTTCAACAAAAAATGTAATAGTTGCTATTTCTATCCGAAAATTTTTGATTATGAAACAAAAACAATTGAAACCAACAAGAAAATGAGCATTTTTAACAAAATAGTTGAGTTCTCAAACAGAAAATATTTGAATTTCAAAACAAAAGCATTTGAACTCAATCAAAAAAGGCGAATTTTCAACAAAATAGTTGAATCCTCAACCATAACAGGAGAGACGAAAATTTACAAAACGTGATTAATTTTTAATTCAGAAAGACGAATTTTAAAGAAAACAGTCAAATTTTCAACAACAAAAAATAAATCATTAAGCGAAAATAAAGGAAAATAGGAGAATAGGGAAAGACGAAGGAAAATTATTAATTTTTGATTAAAAATTCAAGTACTGGATTGGAAATTCAATTAGTTGGTTGAAAGTTGAACTGCAATATAAAAAATTAATTTTTTGAGTTGAAAGTTTATCATTTTAGTTAAAAATTAATCTCTTTGGATAAAAATTCAACTATTTTGTTGAAAATTCGTCCTTTTTTTGAAAATTAATTTGTTGAACAGAAAATCCAACTATTTGGCTGAAAATGCATGTATTTTCGTAAAAAAATCTCTTTATTTTTGCTGTTTTTAGAGCCTTAAATAGGATTCATAGGGGTCCTTGATAATTTGAAGAATAAGTTATTTGTAATTATTTTTTAATATTTCATAAGATTATAAAATCTTTGTGAAATTTTGTTTGTAAAGAGGGTTGGGGCAGAGAAAATCTTGAAGCAGCATACATGGGAGACGGAGGGGTGAAAAATTTCAGAAAGAGGTCTTAATTAATTTTTGTATGTCCTCTTCGCACAAAACCAATCCAGATTGAGAGACTTATAAAATAGAGTAAATTTTAATTTCTCATAGTAAATTTGCCGACTGTTGACCCAAAATTTTTTGGAGAAACGAGGAAAAATCTACTTCGTCCCGGATTTGAACCGTGAGCGCCACTGTTCATGAGTGGAGCATCAACCAATGGCCTCGGTGGCGTAATTGGTTAACGCCGCACCTGAATAGTGGCATTCCTGGTTCGAATACGGTCTGAGGTAGATTTTTTCTCGTCTGCCCAAAAATCATTGGACCAATAATCAGCAAATTTAACATCAGAAATTGATCAATCACCCTGGTTCGACAAAAATACTGAATTGTGTTAATAGATTCAAAGCTTTCACGATGATTCATTATAATAAAAGGTGTTTCGGATTTAAATCGCGTGCAGAAACTACGAATCTTGCCTACGTTTAGTCAACATTGCAGTTCACATTTCCGGGGCTAACCTGAAACTGAAGTTTCAGGTTATGTTCTTATATATACTCTCCACGATGCCTGTGATTGGCCAGACCACCGCACCGTGGCAACTGGTCAAACTTGATTGGCCAATCAAGTCGTTTTTTAAAAAACTCGTGAGGACGAAAAGCCAAATCGTATTGGTATTATATCCATTGTCCCTATTGATGTTATTAGGGTGTTTTAAGATTTCGATTGCATCCCTTTTTTTCTTGAAAAAATATTGTGTGTTATTGCGATGGCGGTCGTTTTGGCAAATAAAATGCTATATCCTGTTTCGATATGATGCTCAGCTAGTACTGATTGCGTGAAATATTTTTGCCTGACTCTACTCTCATGTTCCTTTACATTTTGGCTCCCCGCTCTCCCGGTTTCTCCAATACAGACTTTGACACAAGAGCAAGGGAGTTTATATACTCCCGGATTAATGAGAGGTGCCTTTTTGTATTCAGGGTTGTTTAGAAGTTGTCCTATATTAGCAGGTGGTTAAGACATGGTTTGGATGTTGTATTTGTTGAGGATTCTTCCTATTTGTTCTGTGATACCTTTGATGTAGGGTAGGATAGTGATCGTTTTTATCTCTCTTTAGTAGGATATGTTGGCTTGTTGTTTTGAGTGTATTTTCGTATAGCTTTATCAATTTATTTGTGTAATCATTATGTATCAGGATTTGTTTACCGTTTTCTAATTCCTTTTATAAATTATCTTTATCTGGTATGAAGACAGCTCTGTACACAAGGGAGTTGATGACCGATTGCTTTTGAGATTAGTAATGATGGGAGAAGGAATGTAGGTATCTGTTTGTATGGATAGGTTTTCTGTAAACTTCATGTCCTAATGTGTTATCAGATTTTTTCTTAACTAGTACGTCCAAGAAAGGCAATTCTCCGTTTTGTTCAATTTCCATGGTGAACTGGATATTGGGGTGTAATCGATTCATGAAATGGGAAAACCTGTGCAGTTCATCTAGTCCATGTCTCCAGATGACAAAAGTGTCATCAACATAACGGCAGAAAAATTCTGGTTTAGGTTTGGATTGGTTGAAAGTTTTAGGTTCTAGATGTTCCATAAAGATGTTAGCTACTAACGGTCAGATTGAAGATCACATTTCTGCTCCTGAGGTTTGTTCCTAGAAGGAAGTTTACAAAAGATTTAATAATATCGATTGTATCATAGATTGGTACTTTTGCAAATAGAGATACTATGTCGGCACTTACTAGGATGTCTTGGAGTTGAATGTGAATCTTCTGTATCTTTCTGATAAAGTCAAAAGAGTTTTGGACGCATGTGATAGAGTTTCCTGTGAAAGGATTCAGTTCATTGGTGAGGAAGCATGCTAGGTTCTAGGTTGGTGAATTCATTGCACTAGTGATCTGTTTCAGTGGAATGTTGTTTTTGGAAATTTTTGGAAGTCGGCAAAGTTTTGGAGAGATGGGATTAGTAGGTATTAATTTAGATATTATTTGGCTGTCAAGTTTAGAGTCCTTTAGAAGGTTTTTTTTTGCTGACCATTGTTTCTGTGGGGTCTTTTTTAAGTTTTTTAATATGTATCGTCAGTTAGAAGGTCCATGATTTTGTTGTTTTAGCTTTCTTTGTTCATTATTACTTTTGCGTTGCCTTTGTCTGCGGGTAATATTATGACGTCTTTATTCCAATTGAGTTCTTCAATTCTGTCTTTTCGTGTGCTGTTCAGTTCGAAAAAGGAAGTTCGTCTTGGCGTAAGATATTGGCCATCCTACGTATGTCATTCGCTTTTTCTGTTGAAAGGGATTTGGATTTGGTAAAGGATTATGGATTCCAAATAACTGATAATTTTTTCTTTCGGAGTTTTGGAGGAAGCTACAGTAAAATTATGGCCTTTAGACAAAGCTTAAATCATTCCATTGCTGAGAGGATGGTAAGAGATGCTTTTTACTGTGTTAGTTAGTGGTGTGTGGCTTTCTGGAAGTAATCTGTCAAATTTAATTTCTTGTTTTTGAGTGGAATGGTCTTTAATCCGTTGGGCATAGTCAAATGATATGTGATCCAATTTAGACCAAAAGCTAAATCTGAGGGTGTTTGATAGGAAAAGGTGA
>JAWWEA010000101.1:21327064-21338884 GCA_035222095.1 Andricus quercuspetiolicola | reverse complement strand
AAAGAAGTAACTAGAGTTTAGAATTTTAAATTTGTCTTCTTTCCCATTTTGGGAAATACGACCTACCCCTTCGAAATATAGAGCAAGACTGGTTTCTAGGTATCGAAGAGACGTCATGTGAAGCGTCCATCCGCTATTACGTTGCATTTTAAAGTTAAATGTTGGAAATATTCAGACGTTTAGAATTTTCTGAAAATACATCCGAACATGTAAAAACCTTTCAAATACTGTGAATTTCTTGTTTCATTGTGATCAGATTCTTTGAAAAGGCACCAAAAACATTATAAAATTCAGTGAAAAACGTTATTAATTTAATTAAATTAACTGCTGTGCATGCATTAGTATTTTAAATTGACAATTATCTACTGTAGGATTACTATCTATTGTAGGGTCGTCTCCCCTATTTCAGATATTTTTATAGGTTATAATTTGTAGGTTTTGTCTCGTAGTATTCATGGTGAAAATTAAAAATAATTTTAAAATTTGTAAAATTTTGTGAAAAGTTTAGAAAGGTTGTATAAAATTGTCATAACATTCACCAATGACCAGGCAGTTATTTTAATTAATATTGATATATATTGTGGGCCAACACTTCCTTAATGCACCTTTGTAGTGCGTCACTTAAGAGATTTGTATTTTTATCAATGTTTACTCCAAGGTTCGGCTATGAACGAGGTTAATTGATTATTATGAGTAAATAAATTAGTTTCGAAATCTCGTGATAAGCGTATGCCGTCATAATATTGATTTATGTGTATTTTTTAATATATTTTTAAAGTGTAATTACTATTAATTTTTCAAATGTAAAATCAAAGATTGAAGATCTTATTTGAATTCAACTCACAAAACTTATTAGTGGAAATTAGTAGCTTTTATAACATTCATATAAGCGTAGCTCAAACTTTGTATGGTTGTTCGTTTATTAACTGGATTGTTGTTTTTGTCACAATATAGAACATTTCTTTAGAAATTATCTTTCTGCAGTTTTTCCTTGTAATCCATATTTTAAAATTCCTAGAATCAAATTGATGATTCAAACTGTAAGAGTGTTCTATAAAGGCTTTCCTTCTATTATCTTTTTTTCAATCGTTTATGTGCTCCTTCACTCTAACACTGATTGGTCTGTCTAATTGATCTATGTAAAAACTCCTGCAGTCTTTACCTCCAAAACAGTATACAGAATGTGATCTTTGGTTCTTCTCTCCGGGATCCTTGAAATTACGAAAACACCCAAAAACATCCTAATGCAGGGCGAAAAACTGTCGATAAACCTTCTTTATTTAAAACATCTCTAATTTTATGTTCAAATTAAACATCATATGGTAGTGCAACGATCTTATCAAAGTCCGAATTCTGTATGACTGTATTGGTGTTTAATTTATTTTTAATTTAGAGTCTGTTTTTTGAATTCTTCTCTTTATAAATTTATTTATGAGAATCTTTGGAAAATTATTCTTTAATAATGTGTTCTCGATTGAAGTTAGACTTTGTGGGATATGTTTCTCTTCGGAGAGAAAAAACCGCCATGTCGACGAGACTATTACGAGACCATGTCGGGTTCCTGAACCAATCCGTTTTTAGGCTTCCATTATTTCCTTTGACTGCGATATCATGGAAATGATACTCTCGTCTTTCGCCTTTTCTATCGTGAAATTTAATCTAGGATTGTATTTATTGAATCTCGACTGCAGATCTTCTATTTTGTCCACGGGGGAACATGAGAGAATATCATCCACATAACGATAAAAAAATGTTATTTTATAAGGAAGACTGTCGAGAATACCGCTTTTGATGTTTTCCATCACCAAGTCGTAACATATAATGATATAACATCTAACGAGAAGAGTCTATGATTTTCTGGTATATTATTCAGATTTAAACAAAATTTGACAGGTCTGTCAGGAATTTCTACTTTATGGATTTTAGGGAGCCCGCAAAACCGCGGTGAAATTCCATTATAACATTTCAGATGTTTACTAGTGTCTGTTTTAGATGAGCCTCCAACGAAGAAGATTGATTTTCTACCAAAGACAAATTTTCAACAAAATACATCAATATTAAATCATATAGTTGAACATACTACCAAACAATATTCTGTTTCCAATGAAAATTTTAATTGGTTTCCAATGATAATTTGGAATAGTTAAATTTTCAGTTTAAAAAATTACTTTCCAACAAAAAAAAAAGAATATTTGACAAGTTGAATTCAATGAAAATAGACAAATTTTTCACGGTCGATCCAAGGTCGGGCCTACTTTGGCACCCAAATTTCGGTGACATTGGCAGTCAGAGTTCACCCGACCGTCGGCCCAACTCTGGCCCAATGCCGGATCGACAGTTGCATAGACTTTAATACGGTCAGTGCAAATCTGGGCGAGTGTGACTCAAGTATCAGCGAAATATCAATCATTGCAATAACCCTACTGCACGCTACCGTTTGGCCAGCTCTGGCCCAAGGTCGGGCCGATAGTCTGATAGACTCTGGTGAATCATTTTAAAGGTATCCTCAAAATACGACCGGCCAGGCTCTGGGTAAGTTTGGTAGTCAAATAGACTTTATTGAATTTTTTGATGTTATACATAATCTCGCTGCACTCTGAAGTTGAAAATTTACAATTTTAATGTCAGAGCTAAAACTGTCTTATGACAGGTTGAAAAGAACTTTAATATTCGGTATTGTTCAAACCTTCTACAAGGTCTTTGATATTATAATTTTCAAGTGTTTCTTTCAAAGCGTAGTGACGTTGTGCATAACTTCAAAAAGATCAATAAAGTCCATGCAGCTGTTGACCCGATCTTAGAACAGAGTTAGGCCAACGTTCGGGCTCAGTTACTCGAATGGGATAAGAATACGCCGACCATAGGGCTAACTGTCGACCGAAGTCGGGGCAACCGAGAAAAATAGGTTGACTTGCGTTATCAATACGTTAGTTGGGCCAACGACTGGTTCAAAAAGTTGATCTCAGTTGGAAGCCGATGGTGTGTCAACCTTGTGCCCCGTTGTTTGCTCAATCTTTTCAACCATTGTCGGGCCGACAATGGAAAATAGGTAGGCTCGAGTTATTACGCTAGGTTTTGACAAACATTGGTTTACAAAGTTGTGCCAACGTTCAAAGCCAATGATGTGCTAGCCTTGTGCCCCGTGGTTAGCTTAAGCTTGTCAACCATTGTTCGTCTGTCCGTCAGTCGTAATTTTTTTACGAGACGTTAGATGAGATTTGAGACGAGATTCGAAACAAGACTTGTGACGAGATTCGAGTCGAGGTATGAGGCGAGATGAGATTAAATGATATGAGGGTTAAAGGCGGAGAGGAAAGGGGATAGAAAATATTTGTACGAATAATTAGGCTACGAAACCCTATTTTGTGGGCTTATGTCTCCTACTTCAACTCATTTTCAAGAAAATAGCTGTATGTTAAACAAAATGATTGAATTTTCAAACAAATAGTGGAATCTTTAACCAAACGAGATGAATTTTAAACCAAAAATATAATACTAGACTTTACAACCAAAACAATTAAGTTTGAACCAAAATTAGGTGGATTCTCTCATTGGATTCTATTAATTCTGTTCGCATTTGAGTACAAAAACAAGAAAAAAGGGAAGTTTCTGCGAAACAGGGAAAAGTGAAGACTTTCTTCAAGAGGGGAAAAGATGAAAATAAGGAAAAGAACGTGAAGTCTGAAATATGCAAGTGATTTTCAAACTTATTAGGTCATTATTGAAGTGTACCCTTGTGGGTCTATCTTTCGCAAAATTCGCAAACTTTGTTATAATTTTTCGTCAGAAAACGTACAGAACGGTATTTAAATTTGAAACGTTACTTCCACTGCCCTTCTGCTCCTCCACCGCTGTTTGCTGATCATAGATTATAGGCGACACCTTTCTAGTCCAGTTTTTCTAGTGAGGATCTAATGACTTGATTGAAATAGGGACAAATGAAGAGGCCTTTAAATGATAAGAGGCGGGGCTCATAGGTAAGAACGTAGTTTGAAACAAATGTAACTCTCTTCTTCCTGTTGCAGAATTAAGTTTACAGTTTGAAAGCTTATCTAATGGCGACCCTATTCCCGTTGTTTCTCGTTACGGACCTTCTTATTCTGAAGAACATAATTTACCTAAGAGGTCTCTTTCTCCTGCCAAGTCTCCTCTTCATGCCAGGTCCAGGTGTCCTTCTGACATGTTGAGGGCTCCTGCTACCAGGTTCGCGGATCTACCTACAAGGCATTCTTCTCCTGACAGATATGGATGTGAACTTGAACAACTTAGATTTATTCGGCTAATGTCCAGAGCGAATTATCACCGGATATTCGCACTGCGAAGATACGCCTTTCCTGTCGGTAAACAATTTTAGATGATGTTGAATGTGAATTTGAGACCGAAATCACAAAATTCGAGATAGTGAATCCAAAATGTCGCCTCCCTCCGCGCCGTAAGAGTGTTGGTTTACTCAAAATAGAATTAATCGAGTGATTTGGATACTAAATTTCTCCCAAAGAGTTTTCAATGTTGCTGTATTCAAATTGGGGGTGAAAATTACAAAACTCGAAGTGTCACAATTTTCAAATATCATAAATCATCATCAATTATTATCATTCGAAAGTTATCAGTGTCAACAATGTCGCAACTCGCTCTTCGCCGAACCCAGACATAACCAACGAGGATGTGTCGAGTATCTATTCGAACTTTTTCTGTTCTTCTCTTTTTTGTTCTACGAAAAAAAGACGTCTAGAAATGAAAAAATAAATGATTGTGAAAAGATATGAGCAAGTCAAAACAAGAAAGAGAAAAAAAAGAAAGAGTGGGAATCGATACTCGCCACCTCCTCGTTGGTTATTCCTGGGTTGAGCGAAGAGCCAGGTACGAATTTGGTGACATCGATAACTCTCAACTGACAATAGCTGGTAATGATTAATGATATATAACAATTATGGAATTTTGTAATTTTTACCTCAAGTTTAAATTCAGCAACATCGAAAGGCCCTTAGAAACCTTTTGGCTCTTAAATTACACGATTGATTCCAGTTTAAACGTAAAAATCACCCTTCACGCTTGAAGTGTAGGCGCCATTTTTAGTCTGCTATCCTGAATTTTGCAATTTTGACCTCAAATTTGGATGAAGCGACATCAAAAACCCCAATTAGCATTTTTACTTTTCAGTCATTCCACTGATTCCAATTTAAACGTTAAAACCACTCCTCAAATGCGAGGGGTACTTTCTACCCTTAAACTTGAACTTTTGTCGATATAAAAAACACGTATCGATTATTTTTCAAGACTCTAGAAATTAGCAAAGTTTCATCAAATCGGCGAGTGACACTTCCGTAGCATTACTAGTTAGAAAGTCGTGACAGAACACTCCTTTTTTTGTAATATTTGCTCTTCTTTTTATGCACGTGAGATTTTCAGGGGAGATAGTCCGTGAATTCTGCATCTTGAAGGGCGACAAATTGTTTGGGGACGTCTCGCCTTTTAGTATTATTTTTTAAGACAAGGAATAACTGTGAGCGCACCTAGTTCAGCTTACTACGTGTTTTTCTGATTTTAATTTTATAGAACGGTTCATATTGATACTTTATTAGAATAATAATGTATCGGTCAGAAATGTCTTGGCATGGGTAGCCAATTTATGCAGAGGACTAAATAAAAAGATACTTCAATTCAATTGTCACAGGTTGACTCTGCAGCAGTCATACAAGGAATGACTTTGGGGCCGAGGCCCTGTCGGATCGGACCCGGGATGTACGAGTACAGTCTATGTCCTTATATTAAAAAGGGAGGGAGTTATATCTATTCTTAGCCTGCAAAACTATTCTATTTTATAAAAGAACCTTTATAAGGCCAGAATATTCTTGCTTGTTCGTTCTAGCTTTACAATGAAAGGTACCAATAGTATTTCGTAATAAATTATTTTTTTATCTTCAAAACAAAGTGATAAATTTCGCAAAACTCTTGTCTATCTTCAAAATTATCTCATAAGTTTGTCTACATATTATAAAACTGTCGTATAAAATTGATATCAGTGATATCAGTTTCAAAGAATTAAATTAATAATTGTTTTCCTTGTAACCGGCTCTAATTAAATGTAAATATTAAATAATCTGACAACCAAATTCTTTATTATTACATCAAACAGTTTCTCCTCTACTTCGAAAAAATGAGTGTTGTTCATATTCTAGTCTTCACCTTGGCAACGATCCTTAATTCTACTGGTAAATATAATAGTATAATAATATATCTAACGTTTTTTAAAATATTTTTGAGCTTCACGCAAATAACAATTTGTCTGACGTAATAACCTTACCCAAGAAATCATAAACGATGGCTTCATAGTTCATGGTTTTCTGAAAACCGATTGTAGGGGCTTAGGATCACATTCTACAAGAATTTTTTTTCAAGAATATACTAATTAAACTTTTTAAGTGCAAAGGTAAACGGATAGTGATTCCTTCTTAATTTGAGCACATCTACGTTTTTTTTGTGAGAGATTCACTTCCATGTGCGGCGGGCAAATTTTATTAAAGCAAAACTCCTCCTACATCATTTTGAGATACATCTGCACTTAGATTTAAAGGCTTTTTAACATCATAATATTTTAGAATCTTATTTTCAATCAAAATTCCTTCAAATTCATGAAAACCTTTCTTTGCATTGGCCCATGGGCTTTTTCGGCTGCCTCCCGTGCAGAAATCGTATCAGGGCTCTGGATGGGAGACATCCGGTGACCCCTGTTTTAACTGGATGTCGATTCGGATTCCACCTTCAATTCCAGTCGGGTAATCCGGTCACAGAACGGTCTAAAAAAGTTTCTTCAGGAGAAAAATCGGTAACTTGATTTAACTGTAAAGCCTTATCGTAAAAAATACGGGATCTTTAAAAGAAAAATCAACAAATTCTCGCCTGGAGCTGCTAAAATTTCTTAGCAATTTCTGAGAACACGAGTTGATTTATAATTAGGAATAGAGGAAAAATTAACTGAACATGCAGCACTTTATGCTTCGTTCTGAAATAATAATTATTTGCACACTAAGTCGTTCACTTGTGTCGTCAAACTCGTAACTGAAATTATGTTGGTTTTAACTGTGGATAACGATTTTATTTGCGAATTTCCTTTTCAGGTGGGAAACCATGTCACAATTCTGCTTTGGATTTTTGCAAAATCGATAAAACTTTTATTCAATGTCTTAAAACACTGGATGAAATCAAATGTTATTTGTTTGGAAAATTCATAAAAGCGAATTTCCGTTCTACTGACCTTATGAATTTCCAAATTATAGTTTTCACATCATAATTTATCTAGCATCTGTTAGAAAGTCTTTTTATCATTATCGTGCGATTTCTCTTACAAAATTTGTAATTCACACAAAAACAGTGTCGTGGCTAGGGTTCAGTCGGCTCCCAGCCATGAAATATAATCAGGGTTAGCCCGGCCAATAACTGGCCGGCTACCGGCATAGTGATTTCAGAAGAAACGTAGCCTGGTCGGCCGCCGACAGGCTCCCGGCCATGAAACATAACCAGGGGTAGTCTGGTTCGGAATCGACTAGAAACCTTCTTGTAGTAGGGACAACTGGGGAAATTTCTGCACGAGCTTGCACGCATGGTAATACTTTTTCGTCAAATCCAAATTGTCTCCTCTTTAATGATTGATGTTTTAAATATATATCTATATACCATGCATATTGTGATTTCTTTATGAAAATTGGAAATAGATTCGTGAAACCGGCCGCACTTTAATCAGTTAATGGCTAAAATTTTCTGGTTCTTTTATTCGAATGGGTTTATTCCTTGGATAAATCCAAGGTTAGGGCCTTAATGTACCTAAATTGTTTTTCTCGTCACAAAGATTGGAAATTCCTAACAGTGCCATAAAGGGTTCTGACTAGAGCTTAGGGGCCGTTTATAAACAATGTTTCCAATTTTAAGCTAACTTTGACCCGCCCCTCCGCCGGATCCTCTTGTCACCTCAATAGTTCTGTATTCCCCCCCCCCCCTTAAAAAGTACGTCAGCCTTTGGCTTAACATGGATTTCAAGTTTATTCTGCGTCTTTTGGCATTTCTAGTGAGTTCAGTTTTCTAAAATAGTTCCAAAACAAGAGAAATAGGGTCAGTTTTCACGAAAATAGGGATATAATAAGGGGTCAAAGATCTCGACTTCGGCGCGGGGCACACGCTCGCGCACGTGTCCTTCCTCTCTGTCTGCTTCCCAGGTAGCACAAAACAGCTTGGACCTGCCCACTGCCTCGCTTCGCACCTCTATGAGGACGTCGCCGCACCTTGTTGCCTTAAACCCTTGATTTTAGCACCAAGTGTGTCGGGATTGATTTTGGTTTTCAGGTCCTTGAGGACCTGCGCGTTACTTCGCCCTTGAGCCGGTTTTACTAGCACCGCTTCCGGTCGAGCGCGTCTCAGGATCTCCTTGTTTGGCGTCGGTTTGGAGGGAAGTTTTGTCCTCTGCTCGTCTTTCTTGTTTGTTGGTGTCCTCACTCCAGCGACGAATGTCTTCAGCTTCTTCGGCGATGGTCTTTGAGCTGCCGTCTCTTGGGGACTCATAGTACGTGATCTTCCCCTCTTCCCGTAAATCAATGCGAGGGCTGCCTCTGTCTGAGTTCCTTTGGGATCCGCATCCTTTACGTTTGGCACCCTTCCCAACCACCTACTTTGCGCATTCCTTGTGGATGTTCACCTCACTTCTAAGACTATCAATCCACTCCTTCGTCATGTTCAATTCTCCGCCGAACCGCTCCTCGCAGTGGCTTTTGTTTAGAAAACTTGACCCCTCCAACTCCTCATTCCAACTACTTTCTAAGTTTTTTTATTCGGCTCCATGTTGTTACCAAGAGTATCTAGGAAAGTACCAGTCCCTCCCCTCTGATTCCCGAATGAGGAGGTGAGTTCCAAATATTCTAAAAGGCGACCTGATAGCCTAAAGACACCGTTAGAAAAACCAAAACCTGGTGACATTCAGCCTTCAGCATGATTGTTGACGCATTATCTTAAAGGTTATTCCTTTGAGACCACTCCTTCACCATTGTCCGCGAGTGCTCATTGAGTTGGGTAACCGTATTCATCAGAAACCCTCTGTATAGGGACTAATGGCGGTTTATATAGCAGTCGACTATCTGACTCCCTGAATACTCATTGCACAGCTTCAAAGTTACGAGTAAGGACGTGTAGGGCGATAGAGAAGTATCAGGAACAGTTAGGAAAGGTACGCTTTGAAAGGGATTCGGCGGAAGAGATATGGGAGGATCTGAAAGAGAAAGTCAAAGGGTGTGTGCAAAAGAAGGTATTTAGAAAGAAGTAAAAGGGAGTCTGTAATTTTTCTAACATATGGCAATAAGAAAGGAGAGCCTAATGTCCGCCTGTCAGTCCTATTTTTTTCACGAGGCTCTAGACAAAATTCGAAACGAGATTCGAAGCGACGCTGAAGACGAGATTCGAGGTGAGACTCGATATGAAATTCGAGACACGGTACAAGGCAAGATGAGACTAGATGATATAGTGATTGAAAGCATGGAGGAAAGGAGAGGTGGGGAAGGGAACAGAAGGGCGACATTTAAACGATTCAATAGGCTACCAAACCCTTTTTTGTAGGCCTATGTCGCTTATATTGAGTTATTTTTAACAAAATAGCTGCAGGTTCAACAAAATAATTAAATGATCAACCAAATAATCGAATATTAATTCAAACAAGATGACTTCTAAACGAAAAATACATTAATAGTCTTTTCACCTGAAAAGAATTAATTTTTAACGAAAATTAGTTAGATTTTCTTATTGGGTTCTAATAATTCAGTTCGAATTTAACCGAAAAAAACAGAAAAATAGGAAAAAGGAAGTTTCTGGTAAACAGAGATAAAAGGGTTCTTAACGTTACTTTCACTGCCTCCACCTTCTCTTTCTGTTAGTGAATAGTTTGTGGGCGACACCTTACTAGACTTGTTGCTATAATGAGTATCTGACCACTGACCTAATTTGAATAGGGATAAATGAATCGGTTTCAGCATAGGGGTTAATGAAATACCATTCTACTCTGAAGCAAATTTAATCCCCTCTTTCTTGTTGCAGAATTAAGTTTACAGTTCGAATGTTCACCTAATGGTGACCCTACCCCTGGTGTTCCTCGTTACGGACCTTGTTCTTCTGATAAACATCATTTACCTGAGAGGCCTGTTTCTTCGAACGAACCTCCTCTTCGAGCTAGATCGAGGTCTCCTGCTGTCATGCTGAGGGCTCCTGCTGCCAGGTCCATGGTTCCTCTCACAAGGCTTCCTTCTTCTGACGGACATGGATATGGACTTGAACAACTCAGATTTATTCGTCTTATTCCTAGAGAGAATCCGTACCGTATATTCGAACTCCGAAGATACACTTTCCCTGAGAATAAACGATTAAAAATGAGAACAAAAACGGGAAAACGTGTGCCCATGCCAACCCAAGAACAAATTGTATTATCAACATCTAATGGTGACGTCTTCGCAATATTGGAGGGTCAATATCTTCTTGCTGGATTCTATACGCGTATAAATGACGGTACAAGACGTGTAAAAATAAACATGGAAAGCTGCATTGTTACCCCCTTGACGAAAAAAGAAATGGATGAAACTCCTGCAGGTGTCCGCCACCCAATCAACACGAATTATCGAGTAGAGCATCAAAACCTTGATGTAAACCATAATCCTCTACGACATTAATTTGAAAAGAAATATAAAAATGAAATATAACTTTTGCGAATCGAAGTCGGATAACAATATTTCATGTAACTGGTAATTACATTAAAAAGTCAATATGTGATGGTAATCAAGGCTTCAATCTTTTGTCAATGCCCTAACCTTTCTTCTTCAGATAAAGATAGAATAATCTGGCATCCTTCGGTGACCACATTCTGATCACGCGCTTCACCTTCGGATAAGTATTCCTCGCATTTGGTTTGTTTCTGCGAGTATTTTATTAATTTTATGCGCACTTGAATCAAACATTGGAAAAAATTTCTCTTTCACACCTCACATTTTCTATGAAGCTTGATGCTCAACTTTGCACGTAACTGTATGTCAAGATTAAATATCTTAAAGTCCGGCAGGCTTGATGTCATAAAAAAATAGAATAGATAAAAATAGCATGATAATTATAAAATAAATATTCAAATATGAAGATATAGTGAAATAAAGCGATGTAAAAATGGTATAACAATGGGAGCCGTTTTTTAATATTATTATGATAATCATGAAATTTTTACTTGCAGCTATGGTATTGAAAACCAAAAACTGGAATCAGGAAAAGGATATATAATTTTTTATATAAATAATCAAAAAGTTAAAGATATGAATAGTATAACATTTTTACTATACGACTTGAATTATATACAAATTAGTCACACTTTTATCATTCATTTGCCAGCAGTATTCTTTTTTCGTAAAAAATAATTGTTAAAAATGAACATTTTGGCTCAATCACGGTCACATATGACCGTGGCCTTGACTTAACCAAGTTTAATAGTAAGTTTCGATAAAAAATTGAAATAAAAAAAAATTGGCAAATAATTAAGGCAGAAAGAATCGAGCGTGTACTGTCCTCCAACAAATCCGGAGCGTGCGCGCTTTATCCAGCCAGCAGTCAAAAGACGTTCGCATCGCGGTCCATGCAACGTGCGTGGATTTTTTAAGACCATTTTTTTTGAGAATAGTTGAAAAGTGCATCTTATTAAGGCGAAGACACCAATTAGTGACATGCGACCGGCTAATGACACCCTGGATGAATTTCTTTATTTATTGCAAAATTTAATTGAAATCAAAATGTAAATGAAGGCTTAGTAAAAAG
>JAWWEA010000101.1:17032164-17042391 GCA_035222095.1 Andricus quercuspetiolicola | reverse complement strand
TGACAATTACAATTGAAAACAAACTTTCTGATATTTTCTTACCACCTGTTGAAGACCAAGCACCAAAATTCCTAAAAACTAATCTTATTTATGGAATTTATTGCAAAGGTTGTCATATGATCTAAAAATACTAGCACAGGTTTTTGTAAACCATCAATTCTAGATCAGACGCTCATAATCTCAGTACCATATACCAGAAAATTATTGAATCTTTCCAGAAATTTGGGTAAACTATGGACTTTAACAAACTCGTAATTTCCTAACCTACATTTTTAAATCAGACCACAACCATGTGGCTCTGCTACAATTTTTAAAAATTTTATCACAATTCTAACAATATTAAATGATAACTTTCCTAAGTGTCAAGAAAAATGTCCACCGAAAATTTGCAACATTTAAAAATCCTTAGTTTTTGCTAAAAGGACCTCGCACACTTCACAATGAAATCTGTCCCGTTCAAATTTCCTGAAATCGCAATATAATATAGTTCAAAGTGTCCTGGACAAAAAATCGTAATGGGTTCCAGTCCAACAAATCAAAAGTTTTTGAGATAGGTGGGGATGAATAAGCAGAATGTGAGCACCAGCGAATCTTATATCCCACTCGACACTTGAAGATGAGGTGCCCACTTTTCAATAAAATGTGGTCAGCACAATCACTGACAACACTGGAAATACTGTCAACAATAATCCAGCTAATAAGGGCAACAAAATGGCGCTCTCTTGGTCATAATAGTCAAAATCATCAGTTAAGGCAGTCCATCCAGTTAAAACAAGACCATAGATCAGGTCAACCAACAAAGTTATTAATACAGGTCACAGACTGGGCGCAAGCTGGCTGCTTTACCAAAGTGTCTTGCCTTTGTCGGTTTGTCTGATCTATAATCTTGTCTTGATTAGTTGGGCTACTAAATATCTTTGGTAGTCTAGAATGTCTTTTGCCTTATTTTGAAAATCTTCACATTACCAGAGCTGTTTCATTACATTTCCTTCAGTGGCTGAACTAGCTTTTCCTTTAATAATTGGACTGACTGATCTACAGTCTTGTATTCAATGACTGAACTGTCTCCTAGCTTCAATATTTCGAACAGTATTTATATTGCTAGGATGGCCCCATGATTTCGTCTATTATTACCAGGACAGCACTATTTTGTTGCTCTCTTTAGCTGAACTGGTCTTGCCAGTGTTTCTGGTGTTGTCAGTGATTACGCTGATCACATTTCATTGAAAAATCTGCACCACATCTTCAGGTTTCGAGCGGGACATTGTATTCGCTTGTGATCATACTCTTCGCAAAATGACGCCAGAAAAAAATTAGGATATCTGGGGGATCCCCCTTCCACTAACTTGAGGATCATTGCATTGCCATCATTGATGCTGTTGCAGCGCTGTCTGTTGCGAACTGAAAAAAATGTTTGAATGTAACTTACCTTTTTTTATTGGATAATTTAAATTTTTAATGAAAAATTGAGATTCCTATTGAAAATTGTGGTTAGATTTGGGGTAAATTTTCGCGAAGTTGATTTTTCCCGTCAAAAATGTTCCTTCAGAACTTTATACTCCTTTTTTCCTAACGGCCTATGAAGCACCTCTGTGAAATCAACAATCATATCATAAGATAGTAAAACTGAAAGCGGTAAAGAATATCCTGCCGAATCTATTCTATCATTACCTTGCAAACAAAAAATTACAAAGTTTTTGATAGTTTTGTAAGTAAACAATAAATCAAATTTTAAATAAAGACGTAACTAAAAAGCGGTCTGGAGTAATCATACACGTTTCCTGTTAATATAAGCCTCACCTCAAAAAATACACACATCAAAATCACATTTTAATAATTATTTACAGGACAGCAGTGACTTTCCTGCCAGATGTTATGTAGACAGTCACACATTTAGCGCTAGACGCGTACTGTCTGGTCCATTCTCTCTTTACACCAACTGATTTACTAAAGTTGAAACAAAGAGTTTTGACACCTGGTTCTGGAAGTTTATTACTCGGCGAGGAAAAATCGCAAAATTGGAGTCAACGACCGAAACCTTTTTCAATATTATACTTGTAAGATAATGCCAGTTTAATTATCGTCAAAATCTTTTTGTGTTTCCTGCGACAGAAAAGGAGTGAAAACCATTGCGAATGACCCTCAACTTTCAATAGTCGGTAAGAGTGTGGGTACAAATCTGGACTGTAATCTAGCAAAATTTGAGATACGCCGCTAAGGCATTACCGTGCCACGTGAGGCATCCAGGCAGGCCGAACTTTTGGCTGACACAGCCTTTCGAAAAAAACCTTAATTGAGTCTATTTGAAATGTTGGCTTTTGAAACGTTGGGTATCAAGGCTGTGCTGGCCAATTTGGTACTATCACAATCTAGTAGCTTTGCCTTCTAAAATTTTTCTTAATAATCTCAATATTAGTGCGAAGGAAGAAAAGGCGTAAAAAAACCAGTTGATCCACGTGAACGTAAAAGCATCAATATAGCGTGCTTCTGGATTTTTATTCCATGAAGCAAAATTTCTGTATTTCGTGTTTGATCGGGTGGCAAGAGGTCAGTTTTTGGTTTTGCGAATTGGTTGGTCACCATTCTATAGACTTCTTTGGCTAGTTCTCACTCGGTATCTATATTAGTAATTCTAGGTTGTTGATCAGCCTTGATGTTATCTAGGAAAGCAATATATGGAGTGAAAATCTAAGTTTGTCTATTCTAGGACGATTGTCAAATTTCTTTGTTATACTATTAGGCTTTATGTACTGAGATATTGAAAAGAGTGCTTTTAACTTTGAAATACTGATATGCTCGGAACTTTCAGATTCCTTCTGAAAATAATATGCCCTCCTTTTCTCTGAAAAACCTTCCCATCCTGTTAGGGATGCACCAGGGGAAATTTCCTTAACAAAATGTCTATCTCTAAAGGACATATACGTTACTGATGAGTTCTTTCGCCAACTGTTCCAGTCTACTTCCAATTCGTTAGTTAGACAAACGGTTTTTCATAATAACTATTGTTTTTAATCAAGGCTTTCATTTTAAAAGATTCAGCTAGCTTGAGGTTTACCCGGCCGTAATCTACAGCAGGATATACCGCTACCGGTGATCCTAGAACTTAAGCAAATTCTCTTATTTCGCAAAGTCTAATTATATAACCGATAAGTACCCGTTTGATCTTAGAAGAAGACCGGCCTCATAATCTTTGTAAATATGTATGAACTTCGTACGGACCAAATGGCAGACAGGTAAACTCATAGAGTGTCCCTTCAAAAAGAAATCTATGGTATTTTTCACTATCTTGGTGAACTGGCACTAGTAGACAGGTATTTTCAAGGTCAATAGTAACCGTGAAACTATTTCTTATAACCCAGATTTTGCTGTTCTGATATCCTCCAATTTCAAATGTTTTGTCGCAATGAATTCGTTGAGTGATTTTAGGTTTAAGATTAACTTGTCAGTGCGATCTGGTTTCTCTCTGAGGAAAAATGAAAAAAGAAACTGTTATTATTTATATTGGC
Organism: Andricus quercuspetiolicola; assembly: GCA_035222095.1. Classification (NCBI taxonomy): domain Eukaryota; kingdom Metazoa; phylum Arthropoda; class Insecta; order Hymenoptera; family Cynipidae; genus Andricus; species Andricus quercuspetiolicola. Next base: position 17,038,885 of record JAWWEA010000101.1, on the reverse strand, counting down.
ACTCTTGTACAGCCCTGATCTAAATAAGTCTATCAATTGCAGCTTCTGTTCTTATAAGTTTTTTTTCCAAGTAACTGCTTTATTGCTAAAATGCGTCTGCTGCACAGGCTCCAAAAATTATATTTTATAAACCCTAATGCATCTCAAAACGAATTTCTCATCGGTTACATACCCCTTTTCAACAGCGCAAATTTTTTGCGAACGGCCGGCTGTCTTGTTTACCTGGTATATCTCCTGTTCCTCTCCGCTTGAAATTTCTGGTTCTGATTCCTGTAATTGTAGTTGTATCTTCCCCTGGATTGGTTCGCGTCTACACTCCCCTGGATATATTCGCCGTCCTGTACGACCTGTGATGTCGAGTGTTTCGCAGGTGGGACTTTCGAGTCTAAATTATCTTTTGCTTCACTGGGACACGGTTTCTGTAAGGTGAATGAGCCCTTCAGATTTAGACCCAATTTTAGCAGAGTTTCGGCCGGTTTTATTTTTTCACCTAAATTTTCGACATATAGGAAAACCCCAGCGATGGGTTTTTCCTAAGATTTCCCGAACCACTTTGGGATAACTTGGCGAGATGAAGCTTCTAACGCTGGCGATTTTTTGTGGTGAATGCTCGCCATAAGCCTTCCAGCATTGAGCAGGTTATTCAATACATCTTTGGGTGCGAATTCTTTCCCCTATTCTTCTGCCTGTGAAAACTTTGATACTTCACCCCCATATGCAGACATTGATGAACCTAAAAATTTCTTAGAAAGAACGAAGTGTCCGTTTTTTTATCTCAGATTCTCCTAACTAAGCTGCAAACTCAGAATTTACTTCTAGAGCCTCTAGCCGGCAGTTTTCCCTTTAGGGGTATTTCTCGGGAAGTTTAGATTTTTTCTCTTTCAAAATTCCGTTACTGAACCAACAACACCATCCTTTAGCAATGTCCTTTTGTAACTAGATCTCTTTTGGTTTCTTCTAGTTTGGGTCTTGTCATTGCGCAGCCGCTGTCTTTTCACACAAGGATGACTGTGGATCAGAAGGAGACTTAGCCTTATTCTTAATCTCACCGTCTCCATGAAGTTAGACCTCATCCTTATATTTGCTGCCTTCATGAGGTTGCGCGTAATCTACTCTCTTCTCATTTGCAGAGGCTTAAAACATATCTCCAACGCACTCTCTGAATACTTTTAGGTTGTGTGACCCAATCTAACTGACGTCATACCCTGCAACCCAAGGATTTATGAACACGCCGATCTACTTCTAGTGCAGATTCATCTGAAACACTCAAGTTTATTCATTTTTTTACATTATTTATTAATTGTTTGATAAAAGATCTTTTAAACAGACCTTGACCCACCTCTCTTGCGATACTCTCGATAAGTGGAGGACAATTTTGACAGGCTTTTTGTGCCTGCTCTATTGACGCCATGCTTCTCGCAATCAAATTTGTATAATATGTACATGGAATTGAGAACAAGACCTTCACGATATTCCGTGCGCAGAGACTGTAGATCTGTTTTTGTAGACTAGGAGTATCTTCTGGGAGACTGTATGTACCTTCTAGCATGATCATCATGCTTTCTTGGGAATTGCGAGGATATGCTTGGAATCGTATACATCTGCCACGTCTCTCTGTGGATAGTCCTCAAGACCTTGAGTATCCACGTCCATTGCGTCTTCTAGTAGGCCTGCACGAGTTCCTTGACGAGGAACTTGAACTCGATGAGTCCGACATCATGTTTCGATACTCCTCGAGCTTTCCTTCAAGTTTCCACACTTTCTACACCATTTTCCCCCATCAGTCTTTTCTTTGCCGTCTTCTTTTTTTGTGTTTTTCCATTTTTCCTTCCTCAATTGACTTTGAGTTGAATGAAAAAAAATACAATTGCATAATCACTGCCAACGTGTGAAGTGCGTCCTGCACAACAAAATGTTATGAGAGGAAACGGAAGCGAACTAGGTAAGATAGAAATTTTTTCTATCTTAACTTTAAACGTGTGGTGTCTTTCTGTCGGAGCAGCATTATACTACAATGTGTTATCTCGAAGAACGAGGTGGAAATATAATTTGTGATCATATTTCCTTGAAGACATTATGAGGCGAGGAGATTATTCCCGCCAGCAAATGCGAAAAAATTAGGTTGCCGACGTCATCCCGAAAGATTTTTGAAAAATCTTTATAATTTTTCTCAACGTTCCTAGAAAAATTATATTTATGTAATTTCAAAAGCAAATAAACTTGAAAAATAAATTCTTAGTCGAAAATTGTATTTTGTATTGAAAATTATTCCTCCCCTTAAATTGTAGTTTAGTTAGGATTTATTTCCTTTCTTGAATGAAAAATCATCTCTGGTTGAACATTCAACTATTTGGTTGAAAATTCGTTTTTGTTGTTTCTTTCTGTTATTTAAAATGCAACTGGTTGCTTAAAAATCAATTATTGGAAAATACCACCGTGCTATAAATGAAATTTTATGTTCAAATTTTGTTTGACATCCCTGAAGTCCTAAAAAATCTTCATGAATATTTTTATTAATCTTAGAAAGAATATATTCATAGGGGCTAATAAGAAAAATAGACTTTAGCGATTTTATAATCTTAGATTTCACCATTTATCATTCCTCTGGTATTGGTTGTCGTATTTTTCATACTTCTTTATTTGATAATAATTTGCAATGGTCAGAATGAAGTGAATCCGCCAGCATTAGAAATCATACATTAGTTTTTGATGATTATTGTTGAAAAAGTTGATTCAATATTATCATGACTCACCACAAACTCAGTTTCTTGCTAATCAAAGTAATGTGTACTTATTTGATCTTTAAAATCGTTTAAATTCAAATAATTTTTTTTTCTCAACGCACGGCGTTCTCTAAATTTATTATTGACTAAAGTTTTGCTAATTATTATTAATATTATACTAATTTAATGAAATAAAATTCAGTCCCTAAAAAATAGTTAATAAGAAACTATTAATTATTCGACGCCTTCGTTCTGTTCTGCTTCACGTCACGTTTGGGCGGTTCACAGCGCAGCGTCACGTCGCGTCGGGTTTGTCAGGTGGCCTAGGATGCCCTGTGGAATACTTTATTTAAATTTGCTAATATCTTGAATCGAAATTTTCTTTGTTTTGGTGAGAAAATAATTAAATAATTTTGCAAGATTTTTCAGAATGTGTTTAGAAGTCGCTGTGAAGGTTGGAAGCAAAAAAGTCGGCTGTTTTAAGTTTTTAACGTTCTAATGTGTCTAGTAATACGTAATTTTTCTTTCAACAAGTATAATGCTTTTAAGAGGCATTTGAATATTTTTAAGGAATTGAAAAATAATCTTGGAACATGAAAATGAAAATGATTAAAATTGTAGAAATGAAAACCTAAAATCTATAAATAGTCGAATTCGCTACATGAAAACCTCTATATAGACCTGTAAATACATATACAATCTGAATCAAGGTCTTAAAATATCTACAAAAACTTATCATGAGGAAACTTAGAGTTGCACTTGCTTATATTATAAACCATTTTCAGAATTTCATTGTGCTTTTCCACTAGTTTTGTTCGAATGCCTAAATATTCGTTTAATAAAAAACTTGAGATTAATAGAGAATATTTCAAGGGTAAAAAGAGTCGTACATTATTTTTTATTTATAATGTCCGTTGAATAAATTTCAAAATATTTCAACTCACTTCAGACACACAATTTCAGGACTGGAAGTTCAAGGCATCAACCAAAATGTAAATGATACAGTCGAATCAAGGTGAAAGACATTCTGGACTACCAAAGATATTTGGTACATGAGATAATTAGGACAAGATTATAGATCAGCCTAATTGAAAAAGGCAAGACACTTTGGTAGTTCAGCCAATTAGGAAGAGGCTACAGATTGGTCCAAATAACAATGGCAAGACATGGTAGTAGTCCAGCCAGTAAGAATAAGACTATAGATGAGTCTGATCAACAGAGGCAAGACATGTTATAAGTACAGCCAGTTGAGTCAAGACTATAGAGTAGTCCAAGCAACAAAGACAAGAAATGTTGCTGGTTCAGCCAATCAAGAAAGGAATATAGATCTGTCTAATCAACAGAAGCAAGGCATGTTATTCGACCAGCCAGTTAAGGTAAATAGATCAGCCCAACCAACAAAGGCTAGACATGATATTAGAACAGCCAGTTGTACCATATGACAGCATTGCTTAAAAACGTCATTCATACAGATCACAGGCATTAACAAGCTAAGGCTCATTGCGAAGCCTGCTTGTATGAAAAGCCCAACGTAGACAAGCATACTATGCTGCCTTCCTTGGACGTCTTAACTATCTCTTCTTAACTGGCTGCTCTACCAAAGTGTCTTGCCTTAGTCGATTGGCCTGATCTATAATCTTGGCTTAATTAGCTGGACTACTAAATATCTTTGGTAGTCCAGAATATCTTTTGCCTTATTATGAAAAATCTTCACATTGCCAGGGCAGTTTTATTACATTGCCTTCAGTGGATGAACTGGCATTTCCTCTGGTAATTAGATTTTGAACAGTATTTATATTGCTAGGACAGCTCCATCAGTTCGCCTACTATTACTACGACATCAATATTTTTTGCTCTCATCAGCTGGACTGGTCTTGCCAGTGTTTCCAGTGTTGTCAGTGATTACGCTGAGCACATTTTATTGAAATATCTGCACCTCATCTTCAAGTTTCGAGCGGGACATTTCTGCCAGATGTTATGTAGACAATCACACACTTGAGCTTCGGGCATCTCTTGCAAGCTAGAACATGCAGTTGCGCCGTGTAACCTTTTCGCTCAGGGACCACACTGTTATCGTAGCACCCCATCAGATCGTCCCTCAGTCGATCCATACACTCAAAAGTATTGAGTTTTTGCCGGCTCTGCGCAATCGACTGTTTCGAACCGCACTGACTACTTTGAATGGTGTTATCATTGTTGTTCCCACAAACAGCTTGGGAAAAGTTTGATTCGCCCTTGCAGAGCCTTGCATGCGCGGGTAAGACTATATACTCTGAGGAATCGTCCAGTGTCCTAGAGGCATCGATTGAGGCACCACTTTCTGGTACTATGCAACATTCGGCACGGTTAGTGACGCTTCGGCTTGGAGTTTTTTACTTGGGTAACATTTTCGTCTCCACTTGTGAAGAAACCGGACAAAACTGGATAGCTCTCCATCGAGTAATCGAACTCTGGTCTCGAGCGTGACAAGGGAGATACTCTCCGTTCCACTACTGAAGTGAAGTCGTGACTAGGAATTAAACCTAGTAGGCTCTACGTCAAACTCTGCTAAACATACTTTGACGCAGTGGCTGTTGCCGTTCATATGTATAATATTTTTCTTTGCCTTAATTTAATAACTCAACTAGTTGCGTGTGAACACAATGCACACCTATTCGCTATGTTACGAAAATATACAAAGGCAACGCGAAACAAGTTTATAGATCTGCGAGTGGAATTGCATATTTTAAAGAGCCTATACCCTGTAATTCGAATAAAAATGTCACAGAAAGAAAAACTAAGGATGGGGATGACGAAAAAATTTGTAAGAGTGTGCTAGACAAGCGCCATACTTTAGAATCAGATGAGGGCAATCGTGACAGTTTTGATGGTACGATATTATCTCGCACATCTGAAGCAATTGGAATAAGTCTGAATTCTCTACTTGCAAATCGCCTAATCTCAGCGCCGATGCAAAATTTATCCAACTCCATAACTCCAATAAAAGTTAATCCATCTATTGATCCTGCTTTCTCAAAAATTACAACTCAGCTTAATATCATCTCTGCAAGGCTGATCAAAGTGAAGGAAAACTCTCGAAGGTCTAATAATGAAGCCTTATTGGCTGTCTTAAAAAAAGTCTCCAAACAAAATGATATCCTGATAAGTCAATTTGAGTCTGTAAAAGGTAAGATATTTAATCTCGAATCATCCTATCAACAACTAGCAGAAGAAAATAAGAAGCGCAAGAAGGATTTGCATAATTTAAATACTGTATGCGAGAGACGTATTAGTCATCGGAACAAAGTAGACCACGACAGAGAAGGAATCAGCCCAACTCGAAGTGCAGCGGATATTGTAACCGAGAATGTGGATAGGCAAAACCGCCTAAACAACATTATATTTTTTGGCGTCCCGGAATCCTCAGCAAGTAATGCTGAAACCAGATTGTATGAAAATAAGGCAAAATTTCATATGGTATTTAGTAAGTTATCCAATGTATGTCTGGACGGTGTCAAGGTAATTAGACTGGAAGAAGAAGATCATACAACTTGACCTCTGATGGTGGTGTTCAAGGGCGCGAAATCAGCTATCTCTGTACTGCAATAGAAATCAAAATAATAGAGAGACATACACTTTCATGCGAATCAAACTATTAAGCAACGAGATCATCACAGGAAACTGCAAAAGGAACTTAAGAAATTGAGGAACAAGGGCTACGAAAACAAGAAAATCAAGTTCATGTGAGGAATTCCGAAAACTGTAAACTCTACTTCTCAATCTGCAAAAAAGTAAGTACAGCATCGTTGCAGTACCCCAACCTAACTACTTCAGCCTCACCATGTTTTCAAATATATTATCAAAATGTCAGGAAGCTACATACTATGCTTTGTCATCCAAGCGCTTTGGAAAGCACTGTTACAAAATGGGTCATTATTGTACTCACTGAAATAAGGCGTCATGGGAGTATAGAGGATGCAGAACTAGGGCTAAATGAATATAACGTTTTCAGACAAGAC
>JAWWEA010000101.1:16784952-16806967 GCA_035222095.1 Andricus quercuspetiolicola | reverse complement strand
GGGTTTATAACAGATTGGCACATTGCCAAGCTGTGCACGGACAGCAATTTGAACATTTGCTGTAAAGTGGTCACATAAGATCTTTTTTTTTTTTGGGACCAACTATGAATCTCGCCTTAGCTGGCGGGAGCCACATACGAATTTTTGTTTGTGGTCTGATGAGACCATCTCGCCTTAGCTGGCCGGATCCACATACGAACTTTTGCTTGTGGTCTGATGAGACCATCTCGCCTTAGCTGGCTGGATCCACATACGAACTTTTGTCCACAAATCTTTCGATTGTCTGTGTCAAAAATAGGATTCCAACTTGAAAAGCACAAGTTGACCTTGGAATAACCTTGAAGGTCAACGCCAAGGTTAGCTTCAAGACAAACATTCAGATCTTCGTCCAAAACCCTGAAGCTTATGTCTGAAACATTTCCCACGAAAACGCATATTTTCGCTGATCAGCTGTCTAGAGCTTGTTTGAGTTTATACGACCCTGGTATGACATCGAAGGTCTTCGGGTCACATGACCTTGATACATATCTGAACGTGAAATTTTGCGTTCTTTCGATTGGCGGTGTCAAAAATAGGGGTTTCGATTTGAAGAATAAAAGTTGACCTTGAAATAACCTTGAAGCTCAACGCCAAGGTCAGCTTCGAGGTCACTATTCATATCCTCGTCCAAAACCCTGAAACTTTTGCCTGAAACATTTCTCTCGAAAACGCATATTTTCGATGATAGGGGGGGGGGGGGTCCGACACTTTTTGATGACGCTGTATATTAATAGGATGGTAAGGATATTGATGGTGTTATGTTTTCAGCCCTTCGTTTGTGTATGTGTTTTTGGGATCGTCTGTCGTCCAGGTTCCGTAAACCTATCCTTGGATAGAGTTATCTGGAGGATTTGGTTTTAGGATTTTGACAGATTTACATGGAGTTGAAATTATGGTCAACAATTTACAATCTGATGGAGTGATGGGTGTTTCTGATTGAGGCACAAAAGTTACCTTTTTTCTTTTTCTAGATCTAGACTCGTCCACTCCTTTATAATCTGTTTTACCCTCGAGGGTAGTCATCCACTCCTCATCCATTAAAGGAATTGGTTTTAATGGGTTTGAATGCGTATCTACATGATTATGCCAAAACTAAATTTTAACTTTTTATTTTCGAAGGTATTTTCTTCCTAGAATTCAATATGTAATCAGGAAAAAATCTGTTGAGAATACGCGAAAATTTATGTCGGAATCTCCTAAGTTCAATTTTACGGTACCTAAGGTAGAAATCATATTTTACGTTTCTCACATTCTTTTATAGACTCGGCTTCGTTTACTAGTAATTCTTCGTTCAAAGAGTCTAGCTTTATTGCATTATCATCGGTTCCCATATCAACTAAAAACGGCGATTTTGTTTTATTAAAATCAGGGGATAAAAATTGTACGGCCGAGGATTCTAAATTTGAATCAAATTTGTTCTTTTTTTATCATGATGTGTATGCTTTTGTGACGCTCCTAGTTCTCCGTGCTCGTCGTTACATCTGCACGACGAACGAAGTATTAGTTTAAATGGTCTGTATCTGTTGAAAAAGCTGGTTCATTAATGATTTCATTCAGTGAAAAGTATGGACTAGTGTATCCTATAGTTTGCAACGAAGCAGTTGGAAAGTAAGGATAAGGGTTAAATGTATACGGATACTCGTATGGAGGACTATGAATATATGGAAAATTTGAACATTATTGCGTGTCTGAAACTCTGTTTGTTTTTTGATCTCAAGCTTCATAGGGGTGTACAGTCATTGTAAACCGACCATGGACACTAGGATTATTATCATATGAATTTCAATAACTGGGGTAAGAATATCTTGATTTATGATAAGGGTTTGTAGGATATTGAGAGTTCAACTGCTGTCGTGCTTCGCACTAAAGCGCAACTTTCAAAGCTGAGTCAAAATTCGCAGGATTGCGCGCTTCTACTAATTCTGAAATACTGTCAGGTAGACCTTGTTTGAAATCTTCGAGGGCACAGTCATTTCGTGGGAGTAATAATTGTTCAACACTCGCATATTTATCTTCCAGGGCTCCTTGACCTCCTGACTCTAATAGACTCACCCTATCAAAGAATTCACTGACGCTTTCTTGGCGATACATTCTAATGGTTGAGATTTCATGCAAGTACCATGAATAAATCTTCCGTGGTGCGAACCGCTGTCTCAAATGTTTAATTGAATCATTGAGAATCGTAAAAGTTTTCCCTGAATGCCATCTCGTGCTGGCCCGTTTAATCGGTTTAATACCGACTTAAGATACTGCGTTTCACAGTTAGGTGGCAACGACGATTCTCCATTTACAATATCTTGTATGAAATCTTTAACAGGCATGTTTTTGCCATCAAAGCAAGATATGTGTACAACCCCTCGTTGTACGGCAAAACATTCTGCCATAGAAGCCATAAAGGCTTCACTGAGTGTGCGATTGCTACCGCCTGTAAATTGAGTTTAATTTGGGTCGTTAGGCATGTTAAAATAGTGGATTGGATAATGTCATAGTAGTTTTCAAATTATTATATTTATTTAATTCATGAGTGAAGAATTGATAGCAACCCTCAAAATTACGTTTGCTCTATTAGGTAATTGAGAATTGTGTTTATCGAGCACAATAAAAGATGATTACTCCGTGATAATCTTTTAGAATTATAATTCAGCTATAGAGCATGAAGTAATTTCGGAAATTGTTGAATTTATGCTTCTAATGGGAAATAATAGTGAGTATAATTACGCTTCTGAGGAAAATTCTAAAGGCATAGAATGATGAAACTATAGAGTTCGTAATAAAACGTCTGACCATATACGCGTATCTACCACTAAGAAAAGGAGTTGCCTCCGTAGTACAGTAGAAAATTCCATAAATGTCAGGCGAGCAATGTCTCGACAAGAAACGGGTAGTGTAGAAGCGTTATATTCAATGAATTACTCTTCTATAGGCCGACTATACATGGTACCTATCACTTGCGAGCTACCTCCGTATGCTGTGCAATACGCTGTGAACGGCAAACGTTTGCTGACTTGGGAATTAATGGTAAAACACAACTCCGCATGCAAGAGATCTTAAACGCTGATTCATCGAACGATGACTCGTTAAACAATTAAACGCATAAACGGTCGTGAACCGGTGCACTGGCTGGAAGTTGTTGACTCGCGTGAAGTTCTATTATCTTGCAATGAAGCGCTACGGTTTTCAAACTACGAATTTCGAGATGAAAATTTGAAATTTTAGAATTAAAATTTGTTTTAATTTGCTATTGATTCGCGGAATGGTATGAAACGTTATTGTTAAATGATGATTTCTCGTTTTAAATCCTTCACTTGTACAATCTTGCTACAAAGAGTGCATACAAAGTTAATTCGGGGTATTTCGTATGTTTATTAACGATGTCAGAGCTTGCAAACACGCGAAGTATACCAACGCCTATCATGCAGTTCGAAATTTGCATTGCCCCGAAGATGACCATGCGGCTTATCTAAGAAGGACTTGCACTCTCGAGTGCCAATGAACTAGCTATTTCAATACTAAACTTAAGTTAAATTTTTAAGTTTATTAAGGAAAACACTAAATTTAACGAAAAGTGACAATCCCACCGCTGATACCAAATCAGCTGTCACGTCCCGAGCAAAGGCGAGGGTAGTCTTGTAATGAGCTAGGTAAGGGAGGTTATTGGTCAGATTGAATCAGGTTGGTAAGACCTGCCAATTTACATTATTATGGGATCGTGCTCACTATGTTATCCTAAGGAGATTATGTTAGTTCAATGTTTCGAATAATTAGGAAGTAGATTAAATTGCAGGATTGGTGTATTAGAAACACACACAGAAAATACAGGTATAAAAACAGATAGTAAATACAATAAAGACTCACAGTTACCTTTCTGTGTTTGAAAGGGCAAGAGAGATTCGTTATGACGATTTTATCTCCTTTTGTATCGTAGAGCAGCGACGGAAGTCTACAAGATGTTGGTGAGAATTGACTCGACCGAGGAACCGCAAGACAATTCAAGTTTGAGTTCTTTTCAGAACTTTACTACGACCGAAAGTCACAGTAGATAGGACTTTGTTCAATGCTCGCGACTGCGATAACTAGTTTGCCGTGAGATAGAAGTACGCGACTTAATGAAAGCGGTTCTTCGTTGAGGAATATTTCACGGTGTGGTAAACGTCGCGACTTAATCAAAGCAGTTCGTGCTTCGTAGACCATACTGACAGTATGACTGCTTGAGACGAAAGACAACCATCAGGGTGATATCGACACCGCGAGGTGAATAGCTCTAATGAGCGATCAATACATCCGTTCTATTGAGACTCTCAGTGTTAATACCGTATGCCGTGAGGTGATTAATCTTAATGACTAATGCGTTCGCTCGGTTGAGATTCTCGGCGCATTGCATTGTCTCTTCTTTTGACCTTTCAAGAGTATGCCATTTACACAGTAAAAACTAGATATTCCTTTCAATTCGGGACCCTTTATTAGTCGCTCTAATTTGATCTCACAAACAGTCTGTTTTCGTCTTCATAGCTTACTAACTTTAAACTGAAAGCGAACTAAAATGGTTCACCCTTGTCAAAAAACATGTCAGAGTGTTTTGTGAGAACATTTACTAACCCGAATAAAATCTAAAAGGATATCCTAGCTGTGTACGCTTTTTCATCGCTCTTTCATACGCTTTTTCTTAGACAAAGTCTAAGGGGTATCTACAGTCCGTTTAATGTGTCTGCACTTCAAAGAACGATTACTGTCCCTTCTGTGGAGCAGCTTGAAATGCCGAGCCTCCTGATCGTCAAAGCCTGCTTCAAGGAGAGCTGATTTTATTGATGTAGATCAATGTCTTCTCTGAGCGTTGTCACAATAGTGAATAACTCGTTTGGCCTGGGGGGCAACCTTTTATAGTCCTTTCTCTAGCCTTGTATCTAAAACAGAAGCGAAACAGATAACAATTAAACAATCCTGTCAAATCTAGGGAATTGTATCTGTAACTTTACAAAATATTTTACAATTTGACAAATCTAAAGAGAACCTACCGTCCGTTTAGAGTGTCTGTACTTCAACTAACGATTACTGTACCTTCGGGAGAGCCGCTTGGATTTTCGAGCCTCCTGGTCGTCAAAGATCGCTTCAAGGAGAGTTGATTATCTTGATGCAGATAAATGTCCTCTCTGAGCGGTGCCACAAGAGCGAATAACTCATCTGGTTTAGTGCGCTGCCTCATATAGTCCTTGTGCTCTGGGCTGTATTTAAAACGGAAGAGAAAAAGAGAACAATTAAACAATCTGTCAAATTTGGGAAATTAAATCGTTAGTTTTAGTGAAAAATTTAAATATCAAAAATGCATAATGAGTACTCACCGTCCGTTTAGAGCGTCGGCGTTTTTACCAACGATTATTGTCCCTTCGGAGGAGCCGCCGGGAACGTAGAGCCTTCTGGTTGTGAAAGACTGCTTCAAGGGGAGCTGATTCTCTTCATTTAGATCAATATCCTCTCTGAGCGGTGCCACAAGAGTGAATGACTCGCCTGGATTAGGGTGCAGCCTTATATAGTCCTTGTGCTGCAGGGTTGTATCTAAGACAGAAGCGAAAAAGAGCACAATCAAAGAAACTGTCAAATTTGGGAAATGAAATCTTCAGTTAAACAGAAAAATTTAAAAGTCAAAAATGTATAATGGGTACTCACCATCCGTTTAGCGTGTCTGCGCTTCATCGAACGACTATTGTTTCTTCTAGGGAGCCGCTTGAAATGCCGAAACTTCAGCTAGTCAAAGACTGCTGCCAGATGATTTTTGGCAATTTTGGTTTGACCCATTATCATTGGAAATGACGCAAGTTGAAATTAATTATAGTTTGTGTGATGAATAAGGATTCGGTGTTAAGATTTAGGGTGTCTCGTCTGCTCGTTCCTGGTCCCCCCGTTCTCTCGCTTGCCACGTCGTCCTGATTCTCGTTCTCGCCTACCTCTTTGGTCTTCCTTCCTCTCGTTCTCTCGTCTCGTTGGTCATTCTGCCTCTCGACCTGATTGGGCATTTTCTCGTTCTCTCGATCGGTTTTGTCATCCTTCCTCTTGTTCTCGCCAGACTGCTTGGTCGTTTCTCGTCCTCTCGTCCGGATGGTCGCCCTTCCTCACGTTCTCGCCTGCCTAGTCCTCTGACATTTTTAAATAACTATTATTTCTAGTTTTTGTAAATACCTTACTGTAAATTGAAAATAACTACCCGGACGTCCTTCATCTCGTTCTCTTGCCTGGTCGTTCCTGGTTCCTATGGTTCTCTCGCCTGCCACGTCATACTTCCTCTCAATAATCCTCTCAAAGTTAAAAATGTCGAAATGACACTTTCAAAATTAATCATTGAATACTGATACATATTTAAAATGTAACTATTTCACTATGCAGTTTGAGGTGTGCTCTTAGCGGTGCCACATGAGTGAATGAATCGTCTGGTTTGAGATGCTGCCTTTTATAGCCTCCGCTCCGACCCTTTTTCCGAAATAGTCGAAAATCTTTTTGTCGAAAATTTCTTTCCCAAAATTTTTTTTTCACAATTTTTGTCAAAAATTTTCGACTAATAAAATGAATTTTTAACAAAGTAGTTTATTTTTCAACTCGATAGTTAAATTTTCTACGAATATATTAGAATTTTTAACCCAAAAGTAAAATTTTTTAATCAAAATGTTTAATTTTCAACAGAATAGTATAATTTTCCACTAAATTGTTGAATTTTCAATCAAATTATTTAATTTTAAGGTCAAAAAGATGAACTATCTGCAAAAGAGTTGAATTTTCAACACAAAAGTATGATTTTCCAACCAAACAGTTTAATTTTCTACCAAATTCTTGGATTCCCTCGATTTCGAGCTCGGCGCTTGACTAGGCACTATGGTGCTTAACCGGCTGCTACCGTATACGCTGCTATGGTACATTTAAAATGAATCTCTATTAAACTCTGTTCCACATCACCATGGAGGTCGAGTCGAAGGCGCGTTTTTTTTTACGTGGTGATCTAGAAGCGCTAACCCGGGGGGGGGGCAGGTCGGGCGGCCGCCGGACCTAATACAAGAGGGGGGGGGTCATGTTGATTAAGTATTATCTGTGAATAATTATAAATAGTGTGTAAAAAAGTAAAAAGAATGGGTAAATTATGTTAGGAAAGAAAGTAAAATAAAACAGAACGTTCGCAAATCCAAATTACACACATACATATAAGTTCACATTTGTCAACAGGACAAATCTCGAATATTACTGATAATATTAAGTAATATGAATAAAAAAAAGTGTGCAAAAAAATAGCAATCATATATTTTGTATATTCTTATATATTGTGCAGTTTACTGTCCAATAATATGTTATTAACCTTTTGGTATAGAAATAATGATACCAGAGAATAAGTGTAATTAGGCAATTTTTTCTAGAAATTAACAAAAATCTATTGAAACTTTTTTTAGACTTTAATTAGGCGAACCATTTAGGTTTATATATTTATATATTTTTAGATTCTTGTAAAACTTTCGATCCGCTTATTGTTGTGAATGATTGCTAAAGAAATTTTAGAATCGACTGAACTAATCTTTGCATTAAAATAGAAGAAATCATTTCAATGTGTTCTGTTAATCGCTATGTTTGAGGATTTTTTTTATTTCAAACAAAATCTTCAAATTTGCTGTATTTCAGCTGGAAAGTGTCCAATCTTGGATTCAATTGGCGAATTTTGACCCGCACAACTAGAAGATGTCCAAATGTGACCCTTTGAAGTACAAAATGTCCAAATTTGATACTTCCAATTGGAAAATGTCCAAATGTCACCATTTTAAATACAAAATGTCCTTCTTTCCTCCGCTTTTTTTTGTCGGATCATCAAAAATTCCAGTTCGGAAAGGGGGGGGGCTACCTGAAAAAGTTTAATTAATAACTATTTTCCACTTATCAACTAAACATGCAAAAGAGGCATGTATTTTTTTGTATTTTCGTTTTAATAAAGAAATTATTGAAGGTTATCGCATATAACTTGAAAATTGTGGCTTGTAGGGAAGCGTAGATTTAAAACAAATACATCGTTTATAAGGCTGTAAATAAATAATGTCGCGTCGAACGAAAAAATGTCTTGAGAGTAAAAAGTTTCATCTTGTGTCAGAGATTGATAAAAAATTTCAAAAAAATCAATTCTGTCAATTAAGGGTCTTTATTTACAAAAATTGTTATAAATAATTAGACAAGAGAGTTAATGAACAATAAACGATGTTACTAATTGAGGATATAGGTTTTTCAATCGTTTTAGCACAAATTATAACACTGGCCGGCATGGATAATTTTTGATTAACAAATTAAAATTGTAGATGAGTTCCTCTTAAAAATAGCTATTTTTAACAAGAATTCACGGAGAGAAATTTGTACTCAATAAGAAGACTTCTTTTTTCTTTGAAGATTTCTAAGCTCGATATAGACAATGTACCAGTTATAAACTTTTCTAAGCAATGCATTGTGAGATACAATTGTGAAAATATGTCAACTTTCTTAAAAAATCATTTGCTTCGAACGCTGTAAATTGCAAACGGTTTATCCTAGAAAAAAAGTGCAGGAGACAAAAAAGTTTTCTTTTTGCTCAGTGATGCTAAAAATGGTTTTACAGCAGGTTTTTGTTAACGAATAATGAAATTGTTAAAAAAATTGTATAAACAAAAACTGACCCAGATTTCGAAGAACTACACAAGATATTCGTAACCGAGGGTGTTTTTTTACCTCATATAGAAAAGTTATCTTGGGTATCTCTTAAAGCGTACAGAAGTCTTAGTCGCGACTGGATTAGTTAGGAAAGTCTGAACAAAGACAAAACTTTTGTTTAGTTTTTGTATCGTTTTTTAATTTAAGAAGTTGATGACCAGGTTCATACATTTGACAGTTAATCATTTAAAGCATTTTATCAATCCGTCAGATCGCAATATCCACACACAAGGGATAGAATCTAAATGGGCAAAATTAAAGCGCGATGTGCGAGGGGTTATTGGTAGAATAACAGTTTATTTATTTAAAAAAAAATTGCATGCTTCATTGACAAGTGCACTAGGCCTACTGGGGATCACCACGTAAAAAAAACGCGCTTTCGTCTCGACCTCCATGGTGTTTCGGAACAGAGTTTAATAGAGATTCAACTTAAACGTACCATAGCATCGTGTACGGTAGCCGCCGGTTGAGCACCATAGTGCCTAGTCGAGCGCCGAGCTCGAAATCGAGGGAGTCCCAGCGCAAGACAAAAGAAAGGATCAGCTAAACCCTCAGGTATCATGTGGTAGCCTGAGATGGCCTTAACTCGAAAATTTGATTCATTCTAAGAAATATGTAGAAATTGAGAAAAACTTTTTAAAACAATTTTAAATATGAAGTTTTCAAAAAAATTTTAAACAAACTGTAGATTTTTGAAGATTTTTAACAAGAAATTTTGAAGCTCGTTAAGTATTTTGAAAGGTTTTAAATGAAGCATCTGGAAGATTTTAAAGATAAACTTAGTGGCATTTAAAAAAAAAATTGGAAAAATTTGAATCATTTTAAAAGATATTTAGAAGTTTGGCAACGATTTCAAAAGGAATTGAAAATTTGAAAAGATTTCCTAAAATTAAAAACAGAATGTAGGTTCGCGAATATTTCGAAATAAAAGTTTGAAGCTTTTCAAGGATTTTTAAGTGTTTCAAGGTAATAAAACAACTGTAATGTCTTGACAACATATACATACACTGAAATTCCCTAAGTTGCTGGATTTAATTGTCATCGGATGAGACCACAATTTGGGACGAGCACACAAGTCAAATGAATTGAATACACATGATTTACAATCAAATCGCTTTATTTATAATGTAAAGAACGAATTTATAAGTGTATTAACAGATAAGAGAGGGAAGATGGAAGAGGTTAATGTTTATTAGGAGCTACCGACTTTAGGTTTGTTTGTATATATAGAATCTCTCAAGGCCTGGTTCCGGATATGCAGTAGAGAAGGCAGTTTGGTAATAGATCCTTGACCCTCAGTGTATCCGGTAATCCAGATAATTGATGAGTTAGCACGTGATCAGAAAAAGTAAATCCAAAGAGAAGACTGTCGCGATGAACTGACAAAACTGGGAGAGTACTATCCCGAACGAGTTGGAACTACTGGTTGAGCCGAATCCAAGCGAAGGGTTGAACACCGGTACCGACTTGACTGCTCAAAAAATACAGACGGACACTGACGAAATACTGAATAATAACAGACTGTTGTTCACCTGTTCCAAAGATTTTATATAACGTGGTAGGAAGGATCTCCTTGGAGATCCAAGCGTTGCCATACTATCCACCCTCATTGCAATTAGCTTGTATCACTAGCTTGACAAAACATAAGTTGTCCCTTCGGCAAGGCTGAACCAATCCTCGAAAAGACTTTTTAGCTCCCTTCCTTTCCAGGTACTGGGGAATTCGTAACATGCATGATTCTGACTCCCTTGGTAGTTACGCGAATACGCTCGTCATAGTAACCATACCTTCCCATTCTTCTCATATGAAGATATCGACCACCCCTCAAGACCGATCTATTTTGATCAGCGCGAGAACTTTTTCTTCCACATTTTTAAATACATGAAATTTGTAAAATCAGATAGATAACTGCAATGTATTATTGCGGTCACGTGACACAACTTTCTTAAAATAAACTTTCTTAAAATACTACAATTTTCAACCAGAAATAAAATAGTTTAATTTTCAGCCAAAATAATGAGTTTTCAAACAAGAAGATTAAATTTGTACCAGAAAGACAAATTTTCAACAAAATACATAAATTTGCAACTAAATATTTAAAGTTCCAACAAAGACGGACAAATTTGCAACAAAATGAAAACGAATTTTCAACAAAATTGTTGAATTTTCAACTAAAAAAATACATTTTCAATCAAAAATGGAATAGCGAAAGTTTCAGGTAAAAAAAAAATTAGATCAGACAAAAATAGAACGTAGTTAAAATAACAAAATTGATTTTCAGTCAAAAAACAATTGAATTCAAACAAAAAAGACGAGTTTTAAATGAAATACTTAATTTTTAAGTTTAAAAATTAATTTTTAACAAAAAAAATTTGTTTAATGACATAGTTAAATGTTAATCGAAAGAGATGAATTTGCAACTAAAAAAAATTTGTAACCAAAAGTGAAATAGTTCAATTTCAGTTTTGAAAAATCATTTTGAACCAAGAGAAAGGGGTTTTGAACGAGATACTTCAATTATCAACCAAAAATAATGAATTTTTAACCAAAAAGATGAATTTTCAAACAAGAAGATTAATTTTCTACCAAAAAGTCGCGTTTTTAAATAAAAATAATATTTGAGTTAAAAACTTCCAGATCATTTAAAATCTTTCAAAATACTTAAAGAGCTTCAAAATTTCTTGTTAAAAATCGTCAAAAATCTACAGTTTGTTTAAAATTCTTCGAAAATATCATATTTAAAATTTCTTTTTGACATTTCTTCTCAACTTCTACATATTTCTTAAAATGAATCAAATTTTTGGGTTAAGCCCATCTCAGGGTACCACATGATAACTGAGGGCTTAGCTGACCCTTTCTTTTTTCTTGCACTGGGATTCCCTCGATTTCGAGCTTGGCGTTCGACTAGGCACTATGGTGCTCAACTGACGGCTACGGTATATGCTGTTTGGTACGGTTAAATTGAATCTCTATTAAACTTTGTTCCGCACCACCAGTCGAATGCGCGTTTTTTTACGTGGTGATCCCCAGTATGCCTAGTGCACTTGTCAATGAGGCATGAATTTTTTTTAATAAAGAAACTGTCATTCTACCAATCCACCTTTGCATATCTTGCTTTAATTTTGCCCATTGAGATTCCATCCCTTGTGTATGGATATTGGCGATCTGACGGATTAATAAAATGCTTTGATTAACTGTCGAATGTATGAACCTGGTCATAAATTCCTTCAATTAAAAAACAAACAAAAAATACTAAAGAAAAGTTTTGCCTTTGTTCAGACTTTCCCAACTAATCCAGTCGCCACTAAGACTTCTGCATGCTTTAAGAGGTCCCCGAGATAACTTTTCTTTAAAAGGTAAAAAAAAGGCCCTTGATTACGAATATCTTGTGTAAGTCTTCGAAATCTGTGTCAAGTTTTGCTCATACAATTTTTTAAAAGAATTTCATTATTTGTTAACAAAAACGTGCTGTAAAACCATTTTTAGCAACGTTGAGCAAAAATAAAACTTTTTCGTCTCTTGCACCTTTTTTTCTAGGATAAACCGTTTGCAATTTACAGCCTTATAAATAAATGATATTTTAAGAAAGTTGACATATTTCCACAATTGTATCTCAGAATCCATTGCTCAGAAAAGTTTGTAACTGGTACATTGTCTATATCGAGCTTAGACCTCTTTAAAGAAAAAAGAAATCTCTCCATCGAATTAAAATTTCTCTCCGTCAATTGTTATTAAAAATGGCTATTTTTAAGAGGAACTCGTCCAGAATTTTAATTTGTTAATAAAAAATTATCCATGTTAACCAGTGTTATAATTCGTAAAAAAAACATTTTTTACAAAGTAGTTACATTTTAAGCAAAGTAATTAAATTCTCAACAAAAGAAATTAATTGTTAACAAAAATAAATAAATTGGCAAACAAGAACAATAATTTTCCAAAAAAGTAAATTTTTAAAAACTTAGGTCAATTTTCAACCGAAAAATGATTTTTCAGACAAAAGAGACGAATTTTCAATAAAATACCGGAATTTTCATCCAAATGGTTCATTTTAAACTGAAAGAGGCGAATTTTAAATCAAGTACGAACAAGTTACATTTTCAGTTCAGGGGCTGATGGCAAAAGGGGACTAAAAAAAGAGTCGGAGCAAAAGTCGGTTAAATATGTCTCAATGGGAGAACGCGTTAAGAGCAAAAACGGGTTAAAGATTTAACTCGTTTTTTATCGTAGCGCGTGGGCTAAACCACTTTTGCCCGCACTCATATTTCGATACGGTTCAACTCCAACTTAACTTTAGATTCTTTTTTGGCTACTCTGATATTTTTGTTTCGTTCGCGCCTGGACGATCGAGAATAAATCAAATTGAAGGGCTTATCTCCATAATAGCTCAAGCGAAATATTAACGATTTTTCAGAAGTCGAAAAACGTTCTTGAAAAGCGAATTCTTAATTTAGAAAAAAACAAATATATACTCCTGAGGTACATCAATGCTGAATTGATGATTGAAAGGTTAGATTGGAAAATTATATTTCGAAAAAATTAGTGCTAATTATTAAAAAATTTCATTTCATTCTTAGTGCGTATGATATTTTGCAAATAAATTATCAATACCATGGGGCCCTAGAAATAATTCGGTTCCCATTGTGTGGAATTAGAAAACTAAAATAGGAATAATTTCCCGAAAATGGTTACACGCGGATTGGCTGCGATTCGTCGTATGATTGGCACTAAGTCTAAACAATTTATAGACGAAAAGAGTTTTTATATTGAACTCATGAAAGTTATTCAACTTTTTCTTATTTTATAAACAAATTTTATAAGCCATTATCGATACCAGCTATTCATGATGTAATAAATAAAGTCTTTCATACGAAATCGAGCAAAAATTACTCAGCAATGTAACCTAGTTGTCGTATTTAGTCAGTTAATATCAATTGATGCTTATTTAGATAAACCTAATCAACAAATGCACTGGTGGGCCATTTTTTGACGTACTAGCTTGGCTCATTCAACGTAATCAAATGCTATTAACTAATTTACAAACTTTTAGGGATAATTCAATAACAATCGGCAGTTATTATTTTCAAGAAAAATTTTTTCAACAAATACGTATTTATAAATGTATTTATAAATCATTCGAAAAGATCGCTTATAAATCATGTATTTATAAACTAAGACCTTCCACTTTTCACTCAGGAATTGACAGCCAATCACTTATCGAGCATTTTTTAAAAATTATTCAATAACAATTGATAATTATTTAAACAATTCTTTATTCGAAACTCATTGTTAACATAGTTGCGCAATCTTTAACAAGACTCACGGAATCCACGGAATTCACGAAATTCATGAAATTCGCGGAATTCGTGGAATTCAGAGAATCCACGGAACTCATGGAATTCAGAGCATTCACGGAATTCATGGAACTCAGAGAATTCACACAATTCTTAGAATTCACGAAATACATGGAATTCACGAAATTCATGGAATTCACGAAATTTATGGAATTCACGGAATTCAGCAAATTCGCGTGATTTATAGAATTCACGAAATTACTGGAATTCACGGAACTCATGGAATTTGTTCAATTCAAGGAATTCATGGAATGCACGGAATTCAAGGAGTTTGTGGGATTCAAGGATTTTGAGGGATTCAAGGATTTTGTGGGATTCATGGTATTCAAGGAATTCATGGAATTCACTGAATTCATGGAATTCATTGAATTAACGGAGTTCACTGAATTCGTGGAGGTCACTGAATTCACGGAATTCATGGAATTCACGGAATTCATGGAATTCACTGAAATCATAGAATTCACTGAATTCATAGAATTCACTGAGTTAATGGATTTCACTGAATTCATAGAATTCACCGCATTTGTGGAATACATCGAATTCATGGAATTCACGGAATCCATGGAATTCACTGAATCCATTGAATTCACTGAATTCATGCAATTCACTGAATCCATGGAATTCAGTGGATTCAGGGAACTCACTGAATCCATTGAATTCACTGAATTCATGGAATTCACTGAATCCATTGAATTCACTGAATTCATGGAATTCACTGAATCCATGGAATTCAGTGGATTCAGGGAATTCACTGAATTCATGGAATTCGCGAAATCGCGGAATTCATGTAATTCGCGGGATTGACGAAAATCATGGAATTCACGGAATTCAGGAAATTCATGGAATTCAGAGAATTTACTGAATTCACGGAATTTGCATAATTCGCGTAATTCATGGAATTCACGAAACTCATGGAATTCGCTCAATACAAGGTCTTCATGGAATGCACGGAATTCAAGGAGTTTGTGGATTCAAGGATTTCGTGGGAATCATGGTATTCAAGAAATTCATGGAGTTCACTGAATTCATGTAATTCACTGAATTCATGTAATTCACTGAATTCATGTAATTCACTGAATTCATGTACTTCACTGAATTCATGTAATTCACGGAACTCACGGAATTCATGAAATTCACGGAATTCATGAAATTCACAGAATTCATGGAATTCACGAAATTCATGGAATTCGCAGAATTCACGGAATTCGCGGAATTCGCAGAATTCACGGAATTTGCAGAATACACGGAATTCGCAGAATTCACGGAATTCGCAGAATTCACGGAATTCGCAGAATTCACAGAATTCACAGAATTCATGGAATTCACGAAATTCATGGAAATCTCGGGATTCATGGAACTCACGGGATTCATGAAATTCACGAAATTCATGGAATTCATGGAATTCATGAAATTCATGGAATTCGCAGAATTCACGAAATTCATGGATTTCACGGAATTCAC
This sequence comes from Andricus quercuspetiolicola, assembly GCA_035222095.1. Taxonomy (NCBI): domain Eukaryota; kingdom Metazoa; phylum Arthropoda; class Insecta; order Hymenoptera; family Cynipidae; genus Andricus; species Andricus quercuspetiolicola. Next base: position 16,791,419 of record JAWWEA010000101.1, on the reverse strand, counting down.
GAAATTCATGGAATTCAGAGAATTCAGAGAGTTCACTGAATTCATGTAATTCACTAAATTCATGGAATTCGCGGGAATCATGAAACCCATGAAATTCACGGAATTCACGTAATTCGTAGAATTAACGAAAATCATGGAATTCACGGAATTCAGGGAATTCATGGAATGCACGGAATTCATGGAATGCACGGAATTCAAGGAGTTTGTGGGATTTAAGGATTTTGTGTCATTCATGGCATTCAAGGAACTCATGGAATTCACTGAATACATGGAATTCACTGAATTCATGAAATTCACTGTATTCATAGAATTCACTGAATTCATGGAATACATTGAATTCATGAAATTCACTGAATTCATGGAATTCACTGAGTTCATCGAATTTATTGAATTCACAGAATTCATATAATTCTCAGAATTCACGGAATTCATGAACTTCGCGAAATTGATGGAATTCAACGAGATCATGGAATTCACGAAGCTCATGGAATTCACGAAATTCATGAAATTCACTGAATTCGTGTATTTCACTGAATTCAGGAAATTCACTGAATTCGTGGAATTCACTGAATCCAAGGCATTCACGGAATTCATGGTATTCACGAAATTCATGGAATTTGCAGAATCACGGAATTCATGGAATTCGCGGGATTCACGAAATTCATGGAACTCATGGAATTCAGGGAATTCGCGGAATTCACAGAATTTACGGAATTCATGGAATTCACGGAATTCATTGAATTTATGGAATTCACGTAATTCATGGAATTCGTAGAATTCACGAAATTCATGGAATTCGCTGGATTCGAGTAATTCACGAAATTCATGGAATTCAAGGAATTCCCGGAATTCAAGGAATTCCCGGAATTCACAGAATACATGTAATTCGTAGAATTAACGAAAATCATGGAATTCACTGAATTCGCGGAATTCAATGAATTCATGAAATTCACTGTATTCATAGAATTCACTGAATTCATGGAATTCATGAAATTCACTGAATTCATGGAATTTATTGAATTGACAGTATTCATATAATTTTCAGAATTCACGAAATTCATGGAATTCGCGAAATTCATGTATTCAAGGAGATCATGGAATTCTCACTACGCTCATGGAATTCACGGAATTCATGGAATTCATGTAATTCATGGAATTCACGGAATTCATGGAATTCATGTAATTCATGGAATTCACGGAATTCATTGAATTCACGAAATCCATGAAATTCACGGAACTCATGGAATTCACGGAATTTATTGGATTTATGAAGTTCGCGTAATTCATGGAATTCGTGGAATTCTCGAAATTCATGGAATTCACGGAATTCTCGGAATTTATGGAATTCACGGTATTTGAGGATTTGGTACGATTCATGGAATTTAGGGAATTTATGAAATTCACTGAATTCATGTAATTCATGAAATTCAGGGAATTCGTGCAATTCAAGGAGTTCATGGAATTCAAGGAGTTTGTCAGATTCAAGGATTTCGTTTGATTCATGGTATTCAAGGAATTCATGGAATTCACTGAATCCATTGAATGCACTGAATTCATGGAATTCACTGAACCCATGGAATTCACAGAATTTACGGAATTCACGGAATTTGCATAATTCACGGAATTCACGAAATTCATGAAATTCACGGAATTCATTGAATTTATGAAATTCACGTAATTAATTGAATTCGGCGAATTCATGGAATTCACATAATTTATGGACTTCAGAGAATTCACGGAATTCATGAAATTCGTAGAATTCACGAAATTAATGGAATTCACGGAATTTAGGGAATTCCCGTAATTCATGAAATTCATGAAACTCATAGAATTCATGCAATTCAAGGTGTTCATGGAATGCACGGAATTCAAGGAGTTTGTGGGATTCATGGTATTCAAGAAATTCATGGAGTTCACGGAATTCATGGAATTCACAAAATTCATGAAATTGCGAAATTCACGAAATTCATGGAATTCGCGGAATTAACGAAATGCATGGAATTCACGGAATACACGAAATTCATGGAATGCCCGGTTTTTAAGGATTTGGTAGGATTCATGGAATTTATGAAATTCATTGGATTTTTTTAATCCGCTAAATTCATGAAGTTCGCTGAATTGACGGAATTCACTAAATTGACAGAATTAATGAAATTCGTGGAATTCGTGAAATGCGCGGAATTCATGATACTCATGGAATGCTAGAAAATCATGGAATTCACCAAATTCATGTAATTCATTTAATTTATGGAATTCACGTGATTCACGGAATTCACGTAATTCATGTTATTCATGGTGTTAATGGAATCCAAGGAATTTAATGAATTCGTGGAACTAATGGAATTTAAGAAGATCATGGAATTCAAAAAATTCTTGAGATTCATGGAATTCGTGGAATTCACGAAAATCATGGAATTCACGAACGGAACACGCACATTTCGTAAGGAAAAGTGGTTTCGGTTAATTTGGTTGAATTTGATATATGTTTTGTATCTCAGCATCCTGAACAAATGTTTCCATGGGCGCAAAGACCAAAGCCTCCCGGGTTCCGAGATAAGGCTCGCTGAATTCAGTAGCATCGGGGTTTAGCTCTACTTACTCGGCTATTGGCTCTACTTGGAAAAGTGGTTTCTGTTCATTCGGCTGAATTTGATATATGTTGCGTAGTTCGGCATCTTGAACAAATGTCTTTGTGGGCGCTAAGCCCATAACCTTTCGGGTTCGAGGATAAGGCCGCTGAAGTCAGTATCACCTTGTGTTGGCTCTCTGATAAATTAAGGCTTATTGTAAATGTATTGATCTAAGGCTTGCTGTTCAACTCAAACACAGGGATAATTTATAACCTTGACATCAAGCTCAAGGTCAAAGAAACATCTCAAGGGCAAATCAGTTTTTTTAACAGCGACCACTTTTTACGACGTCGTAAATGAAGAGAGCGTAGAATTCCACATCCGAATATGAGCCTGACCGTGATCTCGAGATCGAATGTTAAGGTTGGTTTGAGGTCAAAAGATTATTTGGACTGTAATTTCTTATTTACAAGTGCGGAGTTAATTAGTGTTTAACTATTTTCTATAAACTCTTTTTCTTCAATCAAGTTTGACCTGATCACGTGACCAGTTCATACTGGCACGGTAACGGCATCGGTTTTTTTACTTGTCGTAATCGTATGACACCTCTTAAACCCTCTTGATCTTCTTGGATTCTGGAACCAAGAGAAACACTCGTTTGAAGTAGCTCAATACATAATCGGAAGTTTATACAACAAAATATAGTAGTTTGTTTATTTCGTTTTATCACTAGTTGAAATGCTTCCTTATGAACCTATTTCTTAATATCTCAGCTATATATTCAAAGATATATTTTTACAATAAGGTTTTGAAAATTACTCAATAATACATTGTGCTACAAGCAGGATACAGAGTCGATTGCCAACGAGGGTGATGTTTGCCGCGCGAGCGCAGCATTCATTTATTCATTTGTTCATTTGTCAAAAAACGATTTCCATCACTGTCAAAGTACGGGAGAGTGAACGTAGCCACGAATGAGTGTATGGTACTGTCTTGTTTTTTTTGCTTAGATTTCTAGAGGATTAAATGACACATTACTTTGCTGTGATGTCAGCAATCGAGAAAATACTCAGTTAGTTTCTTCTGAGCAAGCAGGTAAGTCGCAAGTTCCGACGCAGGTATCAGGGAAAATATTCTTTTTTACGCTTTTAAAGCAAATATTTAGTTCTCCAATAAAAGGTATTAATCCTCCCATTTGGTATGGCACAACGTGTGTTATGTTATGTGTGCAATGATTTTTTTCTCCTCCTACCATGAGTCTCATGAGGAACTTCAACAATCAAAAAGTGGAGATCGCTATGAGGTACCGTGAGGAGCTTAACCATGAGGTTCTTATAATAAATAATCTTTTACGAGTTTGATTTATCTAAGATTCATTACTCACAGGCGACGAAACTGCCTTACAGGATCCCCAAAGTCTCAGATTGAATGTTCATAGAAAAAGATCCACCAAGACATATATGATTTGTAATCGCTTAAACAATGATTTGCACCGGCTTAGTGTTCATGCTCGGGTAGATATATATTTGGACAGAAAACATTTACGTTCCTCAAGCCACCCGGATCTGCTTGCAACACCTTGATGAAGCAGGGTTTCTTTTAAGAAACTTTTATGCCGGCTTGTCATATTTAAATCGACCTATTATTTTGCCTGGAATAGAAGTCGGACGATTCTTCACACAACTGAGAGATTCAGCTTTGAAAAATCGTGAGAGGTCTCTGGATCCTGTAACTTTTACTGACGAGAATGTCGCTTATCTTACATCCTTATCAAAATCCCAATTCAACGACATATACGAGTATTGTGTTCCTGTTCCTGAAGCTAATAACCTTCGTCAGGTATCCAAGAAATCTCTCTTCATATTTTTGTGTAAAATGCGCCATGGACTTGCTTATGAGCTTTTGAAGATTTTATTCAATCATTCCATCAGGCAGGCGATAAGTATGTTGATTAGTGTTGTAAGAAGATCGATGATGATACGATTTGTACCGGAAAATATTGGTCTTGAAGCGATATCTCGTCAACAATTCATCGCGGAGCATGCGACTTCATTTGCGAATGAATCATATAATGATAATCCAAGTGAATTGAAAGACATTGTAATTGCAGATGGAACTTGTAGTTATATTGAAAAATCAGGTAATTACTGTACCTTGAGACAAAGTTACTCAGTTCACAAGGGACGTCATTTAGTGAAACCTCTTCTGAAGGTTGCACCCGATGGTCACATTCTCGATATCCAAGGGCCATACTTCGCAGATGGGAGAAACAACGATGTCTCGATATTAATCGATCAGTTCGAAAAAGATATCAACAGCATTCACAAATGGTTTCAAGATGAAGATATGTTTTTTGTGGATCGTGGCTATCGAGATGCAATGTAGTTCTTGGAAAATGAACGATACAATGTCCCAATGCCGCCTATCATGGAAAGGAATCAGCATCAACTCAGGACTGAAATGGACAATCGCGCCCGCATGGTAACGATGCAGCGATGGGTAGTCGAAGCACGAAATGGTCACGTAAAAACCATTTTCAAGTTTCTAGACGGACTTATTCCAAGGGCTCACGTCTTGCATTTCAAAGATTTTTACTTGATAGGTGGAGGCTTGATAAGTAGATATCGAGTACCTCTACGAATGATAGATAAAACTGTTGTCCTAGCGGGAGAGATTAAAACTCGACTAAATGATGTGAACGTGGTTCAAGCGAGAGTTGAGACTGAAAATCTTGACAGAAGAAATACCGCGTGGGAACGTTCGAGAGAGGAATACGTTCATGAGTTTTCTCGATTAGATCTTCAATATTTACGTCAACTGACCATCGGCCCATACCAACATGAGTTAGCTCCTTCATATGTTCAGGACAAATCCGAACATGAGAGTACCGATATCTTCGAAATTGATAGAAACAGAGATGTGCCAGGCTTTTTGTGGATCAGAATCTACTCTCGATTCAGAAGTGCTGCTCGATATCAGTTATGGACAACTTTTCGAATAGGGGAAGTTGAAGATGATCAACAGGAAAATGGAGACGACGAAGATATGAATGGGAGAATTTATAGTCGATGGTGAAGAATAGAGATTTGTTAAATGGGAAAAAATAGACTAGAAAGGACTTAATTGTGACTGCATTATGGTCTTAATAATCGCGAAATTAACTCTACAGTAGACTGAAATACAAAGAAATATAAAACGAATGACAACTTCGCGATCCGAAATCAGAAGAAAAATAATACTAATTAACCTTATAACTACAAAGACTGACAGAATGATGATGACTAAAGAGTTTAAGTCCGACATCGCAACCTCCGTGTGGTGGACTCTGGGGTAATGCTAATGCAAGCAGCAACGGTTAGCCGTTTTGAGGTATTTCAGAGTAATGCAAACATGGTTCTGGAAGTCAACAAGGTCATGGTCACCTTGACTATTTACTATTGACTTAATTTACAGTAAAACTTAAATTAAAATGTAGAATTGTAAGGTCTTTTCATTTACGGCATCGCAAAAAGGGGTCGCTCTTGAAAAAAAAACGATTTGACCTTGAGAAGTTCCTTTCGCCTTGACCTTGATGTCAAGGTCCCAAATACTTCTTGTATTTGCGTTGTACAGTAAGCCTCAGATCAAGAATTTTCCAATCAACCTTAATTTTTAAGAGAGCTAATACCCGGTGATACTGACTTCAGCGGGCCTCATCTTGGAACCCGGGAGGTTTTGGGCTTAGAGCCCACAAAGACATTTGTTCAAGATCCCGAGCTACTCAACATATAACAAATTCAGCCGAATTAACAGAAACCACTTTTCCCAGTAGAGTCATTAGCCGAGTAAGCAGAGCTAATACCCGTTGCTACTGACTTCAGCGGGCCTCATCTCAGAACGAGGGAGGGGGGGGGGGGG
>JAWWEA010000101.1:16675389-16690509 GCA_035222095.1 Andricus quercuspetiolicola | reverse complement strand
AAATCTTGCAAGAAATTCATAAATAAATGTAGAAAAAAATGATAAACAACTTTGGTAGGTTATTATTGATCATATTTATACACCATTTCTTTAAATGCATTTTGTAACACAACTTGAAGTAAAACTCCAAAAATAAAAAAAAGTAGGATTTATTTCTAATCTAAGTTCAATAGATTTTAATTCAACATTAATTAATAGATTAATAGAATTTCCTTACTTATTCAAAGCTAGAAATTGCTCACTAGATCCTGATAAGGCCCCCATTAGTTTGTTCTAGACTACAAATTCTGGTCGGGGCCCCATCAGAATCCAACGTCAAATAGAGAAAGATGGGGAAATTTCTACACGGGTTGTAGTAGACCTATAGCTGACAATTTTGAATGGATTCTTCTAAAATATTTAGGATAAATTGACCAGATAAGGCTCTCGAAGCATTTGTGAGGAAATTGTGATTTATAAATTATTTCTAGATATACCGAACTTTTTGTGCCCAAAACTATACTTTTTGGTATTTCAGTCGACCTTATAGTCTACAATTTTGAGCCGACTTGTCTACAACTTTCAGGATAATTTGAATAGATAAGGCTTCAGGTGCCTTTTTCCGTGAATTTCAATTGAATAATTTTTTTTTGGAGATATTTCAGATTTTATTCCCAATATTTGCATATACTTTTGCATTTGGATAGATTATTCTAGTATTTGTGATTAGGAGTAGCTACGGTTTAATCGTAATTACCTTGAGGCCTACAAGGAGAAGAGTTGGTAAGAATTATAGAATATGAAAGAAGAATCTGCAGTGAAGGGCGCTTTTCTACTTCACACTTTATCAAGCAAATTCTCTTAAAAATGAGACAGTTTCAAACTTTAAAAAAAAAGCGATGAAATGTCTCACGATTAATGCAGTAATTTGGTGAACACTCGCAGGTACTTTTTACTGGGAAAATCACTAAACTAGGTTGCAATGTAGGGACAAAGGCGATAATTTGTGTATTTCAATAGAGTAATAGTAAGCTATATTATTTTCATGTGCCATTTTTCCATTTAGAATAGCAGGTATTAATATATTCTGTAGTAGAATCTGTGGTAGGAAAAATTAGTAGGGGAATTATTAAACTATAGACAAAGCATAGAAGTAGTTCGTATCTGAAATAATATGAATGACTAAATTTTTCTGCAAAACTACTATATTCTCTGTAGGAACATGCCCAAGAATATGACGCGATCTATAGATACTACCGAATAGTGCTATTATACTCAGTAATTTTGTCCTGGCAAAGCGATAGAGGGGTGACCGACGCTGTCATATACAGCCGGTGGGACCCGAACGGAGCAGAGTTCAGACAGATATAAAGGCAACGATCATCGACCGAATCGCTTGGCGAATTGCATTTATTTTTCTTTATTCATCAATAAGGAAATATATTAATAGTACATTTCTCAGCGAGTGCAGAAGAGGCTGTTTTAACGAATGTGAAGTTTGCAACGCGAGCCGAAGGCGAGTTTTGCAATCACATGGGTTAAAAAAGCTCTTCAGCTTTAGCTAAGGTCTATATTTTTCCCCAACAACGTGGGGCCATTTGAATGCTGGGCGCTACATCGACGAAATTTTCACGCCGATTGTACTGCCTAGACGATAAAGGCAAAGTCATTCATCTTCATGTAAGATAATACACCGGCTCAAAGGGCTGTGATTACTAGGCGGTTTTTTAAACAGCACAATAGCGTATTGCTCCAACACCCTGCAATGAGCCCCGACCGCAAACCAATCGAGCACGTTTGGGACAAGACGGGTCGTCGTTCGCGAAGAGAGTATCTAAATTTGTAAACATTGGATGCATTGGAGCGCGCACTTCAGCAAATTTGCAACACAATCCCGCAGCCCCACATCGCACGATTCATCAACATGGTCCAACGTTCAAGGGCAGTTATTGAGAGTCGGGGTGTCAACGCGCGTTATTGAACAACCCACTTACTTATCAGGACTACATACCGATAGACGAACGGGCAGACAGACAGACAGACGGACAGACAAACATACAGAGAGACAGACAAATAGAAAGACAAACAGACAGACACACACACAAAGAAGCGTAAATGCGACCGTGCAACCTCCACGTGTTACGCTTTGGATAAAGCTAATGCCGGTGGTAGTGAAAATCAAAATTTATTCAAGTTTTGGAAGCCTTTGAAAAAAATTCAAATTTCGAAAAAAAACTTGTTTGAAACAAATTTTTTTTTGTAAATTTTAGCGGTATTTGCGAAGAAAATAAGCAAAACGCTCGAAAATGTTCTTTTTTCATGTAAGCCATGACTAGGACATGTTCAAGCGCAAAAAACGTTATCCTTTAATTTGTTCAAAAGTGTGACCGTTTGCAACAAGAAAACGGTTTGCTAGATCGAAATGTAACTTCGCAGGGTTATGCTGAGATATCGCCGATCAAAGAAAAAAGGGTCCTTCTTGATCTTAACTTCGATATCTCAGTGAAAAATGGTCGCAATGAGGTTTTAAAAAAAGCAAATTGAAGCTGAATAAACCAGATATCTAATTCATACCATAGCTAAGTTGAGAAAGTTTTTTTCATGCTCGCAGACTTGAAGAAGTGCAAAAAAATTTGCAAAATTTTTTTCCCACAAAACTTGTTGAAATTGCGCCGAAAATTTAGCTTCACAATTTTTTTGCCAAAAGATCCCAAAACTAGAAATTTGAAGCTCCAAAATGCTTTTTTTAGGACCCTGATATGACCATTTTTCACTGAGATACAGCATTCTGAAAAATTACTTAAAATTCGGAACATTCTTTTGTCCCTTTGACTTTTTTCATTAGTATAGATTTTCTTATGCCAGGACCAGCGACTCAACTTTCAACTAACTCATCGAACTAACACAAACATCGTGAGATGCACATGTTACAAGAAACACAGATCCAAGGAAAAACCCAAATTGTCAGAAATCTTTCAAAAAATCATTATCAATTATTCAGAAATAAATACAAAAAAAAGATATCAAAGAGTGATCTAAAAATAAAAAGACATAAGTAAGAGAAATTTTTAAACAAATTCAGCATAAAATTATTACAAGGGTACTCATTGGTACATAAGAGCAATTAGGCACATATTTTATATACGACACCTTCCTTAGAAAACATTTGGTAATAGGCAGCGAGGGCATCACAACTTTTTTTTGATAAGTATCTGCGTGATTTTTTAAATTTGAGAGATATATACATCTGTGACGGTCTAGTAAATTACATACTTCTGTTTATTACACCGAAAGATACAGAAACTGACCTGTTCTACACAAAAGCCCCCGAGGGCCTTTGTGTAGAACTCTCGCCCCCCTTGTTAGTCTCGTTTTGCTCCTGAGAAACGCAATTTGATGACCGTAGGTGCTATTAATGACTTATTATTTTCAATTTCATATGCAGGAGGAGCCTTTGGAACGTAGGTAGCAATGGTTGGCGTCGTTGCTGCGTTCTTAATAATGTTATTCTTTATAGAAAAATAAGTTGAGACGGACTTTCGAGAGACATTTTTGCACTAGATCGCAAAATACGCATTTGTACATAGAGAATAGGGTTATTATTACGAACGCAACATAGCCTAGGTACGCAAGAGTTTTTGTGGTGCTTTCAGTTCATGTTCACGTTAAAACTTTATTTCTGCCTTCATTTAGAACATTGTCGATATCATCTAATTTCCTCCAAATATAAAGTAATTGCTCGTTGTCAATCTGTTTTTATATTAGTAGTAGTTTGTCGTTCAGTAAATCTAGATTGATAATAGATAGATAGATAAACGTTTATTTTTCACCCTGCTGTCCTTAAAAAATTTACTTGCTTACACTTCCATTTTTTCACAGAATTTTCTTCGAACTAAACCTTAAAAATTATCATCTATCCACACCTTAACTCTAAGACCGCTCACTCTTATCGCCTTGCCTTCCTCGCTTCGCCTCGTCTCACACGCATGTCCCTACTTTCTCGTTTTGCCACACATTGCCAAACACTGCCTCCACGGCTATTACCTAATACTTACCTACTAATTACAATATTTATACTTTTTTATTTCATTTTTTTTTAAATACTTCCACGCCCATTTACAATCACTACTTTCCAATTCCTCTTCCTCCTGCCTTCTCTTCTCCTACACCTTACCCAACACTTCCTTCACCCATCCTACTGCCATTTTCTCCCCCCTTTAATGCATCAATACCTCCATGCTTATCCTACTCATTTCCACTCCCTTACACTTTTCCAACCTGTGTTCCACTCTAGCATCCCCTTCCCGCACAACTCACACATCCTTTTCTCCCTAGAGAGAGTGAACCTATTAAAATATTCCATGCACCCACATCTCGTCCTCGCTATGAGCTCCTGACTTCCTTTCTCTCCTTTTTCACAAAAATATTTCGTTCTCTCCATTGACCTAATCCTCCCATACTTCCCACTGAACCTTGACTTTCTTATTCTCTCCTCCCCGTCTGCCTTCTCTCTCTCCATGCAGTTCTTCTTCACCATCTCATACACCTTTCTCCCTTCCTCATGCATCCTTCTCACTTCATCCATCTGCAGCCCATTCCTTCTAAATACCTTTCTCTTTCGAACTCCATCTTCCCCTCGCCTCCTTTGTTTTCCTTCTCCCACCAGCACTCCTTAACTAGCTTACTTCCCCCATCTTTCAAAAACTTCTTCTCATATTTACACGCTAGGCTTCCCGTTCTAACCCCTAAACTCATTCTCACCGTCTCCCTCCTGATAATATAATTAGGAGTATTCCTTGACAAGCCTCTTGTCCACTTTGCATATCTCTCATGTACCCTATTTCCCTTATCACTTTCCTTCCATCCCCACACCTCCCCTTCAAAAATAAGACACCCATCACTAGTGATTCGAACAATTTCATTTTTCTTCCAAAATCATCTGTGAACAGCTTCTTTCCCAGTACCCACACCTGTCTTATCACTATATTTTCCCTTCTCACTCTCTCTTTTATATTACCATCCATTTTAATTCCTCCGAAATAGGAAGCCCAGGTATACAAACTCTCTCACCTCTTGTATCGCCTTACCCTTCCACTTCCATTCACCTCCCTTATACCTTCCACCTCCTTTACTGAACACCATGACCTCGGACTTTTCCGCATTCAGCTATGATTTATGCTTATGCAACATTTCCTACCCTGATCCCTCCGTCCGCTAGCTCACTTCTTATACTTGCGATTAAAATCACAAAAATCGTTGGGCTGAACGGATACCCTTGCCTCAAACCCGTATCCATCCAGAAACCCTCCGAAATTTCCTTCCCTCCTTTCATCTTCCGTCTTTTCATATATCTACCTTACCCCTTCAAACAGGCCTCTTTCCACTCCCCTCTCCACCATCGCCTCCCACAAACTCCCTCTCTCCACCGACGGAAATGCGCCTTTCACAACCACAAAAAACGCGTACACTCTTGACCCCTTCTTCGCTAATTCTCTATCCACCACATGCTGCTGAACGTGGATATTGTCGATAGTGCTCTTACCCGCCCTGAAGCCCGCCTGCGTCTTCGGCAATATTCCTTTCCCCTCGAAATCCTTCCGCGGCCTCTCCGCCAATACCATAGCGTAAACTTTGTTCGCTGTATTCATTAGCGTAATCCTTCTATACTTTTCCAGCCTTTCCAGCAGCCCTGCTGCCTTTGACCTTCTCAACATCCTTATCGGCTTCTCTATCTCCTTGTCATTCAACGCCTTCACAACTGCCACCCTGATTCTTCTACTCCCATCATCTACTCCTCCTTTTTCGCAGTTTCCTCCTTCCACTTTTTGTACTTCCTCTTCACCTTCCTTTTCATCTTTTTACATTCCCCATCCCACCACGGCCTCACCATTATTTTCTTCTTCTTTTTGAATATCTTCTTTCGCACACACCCTTTTACTTTCTCTTTCAAATCTTTTCATATCTCCTCCACCGATTCCCATTCACAGCGTATCTTCCCTAACTGCTCCTGATACTCCTCTATCGCCTCCCTCGTCCAGCTCACTCTCTCCCCTATGGACCCTTTTTCCCCAGCCTGCCTTCCGCCGCCCCCGCCCCTATCCACAACTCTAGCGACTGATGGTCTGATCTACTCTTCCTTCCACTTCGAATCTCTCTGTATTCTTCCACCCTTGCATGTTCATGACTACATAGTCTATCAACGATACCCCTACCTTACTTACATATGTGTATTGTCCGTCTTGGTCTTCTGTTACCATACCATTCGCCACCGTCCAGCCTCTATCCTGCATCCAGTCACTTAGAATCTCCCCCTCCTTATTTATTATCTTATCCTCCGATTTCATTCTGAAGCTCTACCCTTGACTGTAAAGGCCTGCTTCCACCCTTCCTTTAATTCTTTCCATCCCATCCTTATTTTACACTGTCACAAACTTACACGCTACCCCTCCTATCTTTACTCTCCTTATTTTCATGCCCTTCCCCTCTCCCTTTCCATGAGCTTCTTTCTCGAATCCATCTCTAACCCCCTATATAATTCCCCCACTAGCTCTTACTTTCTTCGTTACTCTGTCTGACTCCTGAAGCCTCCGCCTATACCCCCTTGGCAGCTTTCGCTCTATTCTATCTCACTTCTTTCTCTCTACTCACGCCTCTACCAGTCTCACAACATTAAAATCCTGGATATACCTCCATAACTCCTCATCTTTCTTCTTTACCCCTGCTACGTTTCAGTACTGCATCTTCACTACTCCTCCACTCTGCTCTACACCCATCCCTCTACTTACTACAAAATGGATTCCCCTGCACTTCCTTCAACACCTCTTTCTCCTCGTCCCACACCCATCTTTTCTTATCTGCTTTTGTTTTCCGATACAATACCTTTACCGCTGTCCCTTTACTCCGTTCCCTCCTAACCCTGTTGTTCCGCATTCTCTGCACCTCCATTTCCTTCCTTGTCAAATTGTGTTTGATGAAAACCTTCCTATCCTATAACCTATTTTTATTTCGCATTACCTTCGACTTCTCTTCCAAGCTCTCCAATTCCACAAATACCACTTCCTTCTCCTTCCTCCCTTTCAGCTTACCTTGCTCTACCCTGCTTTTAGCCCACTCGAAGTGCTGTAGTAGAGCTTCCACATCCTCCCTTTCCTTCCAGCTCTTCAGCTCCACCCCTCCTCTCACAATATTATTTCTCCTGTTTGCGTTCCCTTTTCTCTCCATTCTCAACTACATTGCCCTTATCCTTTCCCTATTCGACATATCCTCGTTTTCATTCCCACGCTCTCCCATTTTCTCGCCGATCATATTCTCTACCCTTTTCCAAATACTTTTCTTCTCGCCCTCCCCCCTGTCACCCACTTCCATTTCTGACCTGCCTTCCACCTTCTCAAGCCTTTTTTCCGTCCTTTCCTTCCACTCCTGATCACCTCTTTCAGCTGCATAATTTTAACTGCCATTTTCTTCCTCACCGACACAGCCTGCCTCTCTAAATCTTCTACTTTCTCCCTCAACTCTTTCTCCTCCTTTTCCCATTTTTCATGTCTGATACTCAAGTTCTCCCTCATACCTTCCATTTGCTCCTTAATCTTCCTTACATCTTCCTTTAGTCCCCTGATCACACCTATCAATATCCCAAGAGCTTCCTTTTCCGACTTCCCCTCTATCTAAGGGGGGGGGGGGGGTGACCTACGTTTTTTCCCACTTTTTTTAAACGGACTCTCCGTCGCGCTTCTGTCTGGACTCTCACGACTGTCTCTCTTCCCCTTCAAGAGATCCGCTTCTTCACTTGCGCTAGATGCTCTCTCCCTCGCCTTCTCACTTCCTACGTTCCCGCAGTTCCGCTTTTTCCCTGTCCCCGACGCGACACTCAACCTCAGGCTACGCACTGTTGACCGTCGTGGCGTGTGAAAAATTCCCTCCCCGTCCACTTCACTACTAGTGCTGACAGCACTCTCGCTGATCACCTCCCCCTGTCTCACGTCTCTCAATTTATTCCACCCATCACGGCCCCTGTTTACACCCCTTTATCTCTCTCTCTCTCTCTCTCTCTACATTCTCCAGCACTGCGAGAACCACCCTTGTCCCCCTCGAATGCCCGATCTCCTAACAACGAACTCCCATGCTGCCTTGACAACCTAACCTCACTACCACAATTCACCCAAATCCCACCTCTCAGCTACGCTGAAAATTAATTTTTATATTCCTAATTCATCCCTCACAACACTACTCACCTCCTTGTCTTCCACCCTCACACTCCACTCACATGTTCCACACAAATTGCGTAAACTCCTCTCATCACCTGTCAGTGTACACGTTCTCACTACCGCCACCAACATGCAAGTCCTAGAACGTATATTATATCAGCTAACATGTAAGGTGAATGAGAGCTTTGACGGATTTTGTTTTTTTTTTCGAGTAACCTGATCTTGAATATTTCTTTATTTTTGTAGTGACCCATCGCGTTATTAAACCTAGTATTTACGTTGTATATGTCAACCGGCACATGTAAGTGCCAAGTTGGGTGATATAATCTAGCGTCGACTAAATCTTCCGCAAAATAGTGAAATCTTCCTTTTATCCTTTTCTTTTGTTTATTAGCGACAGGTTTTGTTTGAATTTTGTTCAGAAGACGATTTATTTTCAATGCCCGATATTCTTTAACTATATCTTTTTCGTCCTTGGGTCTAACAAATCTAATCTACATGGGCTCCATTACAGCATTTTCACTCTTCATTTCAAGAGGTTTGTGTTCGGTGTTGATATCCAGACCTCCTGTTACATGACCTTCTTCACCGTCTTCTTCACGTCTTGGATACATACGTGATAATGTATCGGCGGCTGTATTTTCTTTTCCTTTTATATATTTGACTAGTAACGGTATCCATCAACCCGGAGTCTCCATCTTAGTAGTTGAGATGCTGGATCTTTGATATTGAAGATCTATTTCAGGGCCTGATTGTCTGTTTGGATTATGAACTTTCTTCTTAACAGGTACTGCCTCAATTGCTTCACAGTCCAAGCTATAGCAAGCAGTTCCTTTTTTATTGTGACGTAAGTACTTTCGGTTTTATTGAGTTATCTAGAAATATAACAGCAGGGATGGCCTCCTTGAGAAAGGATGGCCCGAAGACCTACATTTGAAGCATCTGTTGTTAAAACAAATTCTCCTTTGTCATATGAATATTTTATCACTGTCGGTGAGCATGAGCAGTTCATGAGAACTTCAAAGGCTTTCTCGCAATCTGATGTACAATGAATGCATGATTTTCCTATGTCAGGTTAGTAAGTGGCTTACCCTCAGCGTAAGAGTTCTTAATGAATTTTGGTAATACCCGGCGAGGCCCAGAAACGATTTCACGTGTTCTGGATTTGTGGATGTTTTGAAGCCTCTTACCGCTCGAATCTTATTGGGATTTGATTTTACCCCTTCTGTTGTGATTACTTGACACAGATAGTTTAACTCTGCTCTAAAATATACATATTTATCAGGCTGTAACTTCAATCCCGTTTGTCTAAGTCTTTCAAAGAGTATGACAAAATTCTCATTGTGTTCTTCGAGGCTTGAGCTGATTACGATGATGTCCTCAAGAAAAGTGAAGCAAATGTTTCCTACCAAACCTCTAAGAGCTGTGTCTATCACCCTCTGGAAGGGCCAATTTTAAAGACCGAACGGCAATCTCTCGAATTCGAAATGATCTTTCTGTGTGTCAACCCTCAGGGTACGGATTATAAAAATGTAACGTTCCATACGAAAATGGGATAGCCTAACCCAGCAACTTTGATCGACTGCATATTGGACTGTAATTCGCAATTGTGATATCATGTCATTCAAAAAAGTTATATTTGAAAATATAAGCAATTTTCAAACCAAAATGGCACCACTTTCAAATTCGCTCGGGATACGCTAACCCAGTCCATATTCCGAGGGATAAAACCTGCATATTTTTTTAATTTTGGATCATTGGTATCTGATGGATGCGGAGCTTGAATCAAATGCTGAAAAGAACTTCGCCTTACCTAGTGGGTCGATTATATCATCGATTATTGGAAGCAGATATGCATCTAGGTCAGTTATTTCGTTTAGCTTCCTGAAATCAATGACATAGACATCACTCACTGGCTTAGCATCTCTTTCACTTGACGGTTGATTTCAGCTATGTGACACTCTGGTTGGCGATAAGAAAGAATGTTAACGGGTCTCTGATCTTTGAAGATAATTTCGTGTTTTGCTAAATTTATGTGTGGAAGATCATCCTTCTAAGGTAAACATATCGTTATAACATCGAAGAATGTTGTTTATTCCTTCTCGAAGTTTTTCTTTAATCTGTGAGAGTCTTGTATTTGCTCGGACAAGCTGTAGTCTCTTGGCTGATTCCTTTGATTTAATATAATGTACTTTTTCTTCACGTTCGGCTTGAATACTTATGTACTTAAGTTGAATCTCCGTGGTTGAAAGCATTATCATTTGGTCTGTGTCCTTCAAGATCGAAATTCGTAATTCGTGGATCTTGATTCTGCAAATTGAGTATGGAATATGTGGATGGTCTGTAATTAGCATGTGCCCCTGTTTCTATTCTACTTCCAAGGTAATTACTTCAATCGAGTTTCTTGGTACTAATATCCCGTCATCGTGCGATTCATATTAAACATTGTCTAATTCTAAATGAGTGTTTTAAAAGCTGAATCTATAGTAGTACATGAATGGAACTCCGATATTTGCATTATTGGGTGATGGGCAATTAGTTGGTACAATGATAAATACATGCTCTTTTCCTGGAATTTAAATTTTGGTATTTCATTTGTCCGGTGTTAGTCACTTCCCATAGAGGACACCTTGGTGAATTTTTCACGTGGATGATATGAATTAACGAGCTCATCTTTAATAAGGTTAGGTGAGGATCCGCTGTTCACTAAAACTCTTCCTGTTCTGTTCGTTTCATTTAGGTTTTCTCTAATTGAGAATAGCCTTCCTGATATTGCGGAGGCTTTATCTCCGTTGATAGTTGATTCTTTCGATGGTCCAGGATGTTTTCTGGAAGTTCTTCTACCTGTAAACTGTGGACACGATTCAGTGGGCGAAAAATTTCGGTCTTTACACATTGGGATTTGTAGAGTCCTGGTCTCTCGCCGATTTTACAAAATATTTGTCTGCGTTGTTGGAATACTGTCCTAGGTAGAGCGAAGGCCGGTTTTGTCAGGAGTTTGTTATCGGGTGGCCTAGGGTTCAAGTATCTAATGTGATGCTTTTCCCTATAGTAAACCTCCGATTCTGAGGCTTCCTGCTGTGCTTTGTTCATAGTACTTGGTCGCGAAGAACGAACTTGGGCACTGATTTCATCCTTCAAGTTCATAATGTATTTTTTGATTGCCGATTTCTCCTCTATTTGAATTGCTAAGTGTCGCGAGATTGGATTTGATTTTTCGTTCTAAATTGCGTAAATTCTCTCATTATAATGCTATTAGGCTGAAGCAGATGGTGCGTTTTGCTTAGTCTTTAATTTTTTCTGCTATGATGAAGTCCAAAAGTAAATCTGGCAGCGAACATGGCAATTTCGCAGGTTTAACTGACTTGATAAGGTCCTCGGCACCGACATCATCACGTACTTGCAAATCTTCGATGGTTCTAATAATATTTTAGATTCTAGTCCTTAAACACGACCTATTTGCACCGCTTCGTGAGGTTGTTGGGTCATTGTTTGTATGTTCTGCTTGTACTTCTTACCCTGTACCGTTTCATTACTTCCTAGTGGAGGAACAGACGAATTTTACAATTTTGAGGCATCGAGATTTTCGCGAAAGGGATCTTTTAGTTGACTATTTCTTTGCTTATCGAGATACTCGATTTCACGTGTACGTTGCTTATAAGCGGCGTCTAAAATTCGCAGCGCATCTTCTATATTATTTTGAAAAGTTTCCATGCCAATCAGTTCCTCAATAATAAATTTTACGAAATTTATCTATTGATGTGGCTGCTTCATGGAAACCGGACCTTAATTTTTCGCTAGACATTTCTCGAGCCATGAGGAAAGGATTGGTCATGGGATTAAGGTTGCTCGACCTGCTTCCGATTCGTCCGTCAGGTACTCAACTAAATTTTGTCTATACGCTGAGAGCGCCAGCATGAGGTAGTATTTTTATCGTAAAATTTTTATCTTGCGGATCCTGAAAAAAAGCACAATATTTTAATCATTTGATAAATTGAACGTAGGCGTTTGTTGAAGAAAGGAGCCGTGTATTGCTTCTTACTATTCCTTGAATTATTACAATTTCTTGCTAGACTTAAGCAACAGGAGTTTGAGAATCGCTGGCGCAGTTGATAATCGATGGTAGGCTGCTGACGTTGATAGGATCAGACGGGATGCTGTAACTCCGTAGGCAGACAGCTGCCTGGAAAATCAGGAAATTCTTTGCCTTCCGCGATGTCTCATTCGAAGAGCGACGTTGCGCATATCTTGTGAGTCACTGGTGGATTCACTTAATTTGCACTATTAGCGTGATCTCTGTTGGCAAAAGATTCATCGTTTAATGATAATATTCATATGCCCTGGTAGATCACTTGCGCTATCTTTAGAAACCTCGTAAGTTTTCAAAAATATGAACGTTTGATGCCGCAATTCACTTAACAGTGCACTTGTCGCGAAAAGGGCCTCCTGCAAAATAAGCACGATACTTTTTACGAGAAGATCATAAAAGTCAAATCATAAAAGGCAGCAAGTCCAGTCAAAGATGGCGTGAGAAGGAACATGGAGGGTCCAGGATAAAACACTGTTGGGAGTGCGAGGGGCACAAGCCCCCACTGGGAGGCTGGGGGGCGAGTCGTGCCGTTCCGCACATTTCAGGAGGTGTACACTGAAACTCTCCACTTTCTTCCACGCCCGACATTTTTGTTAATTTTCTACTATCTTGCAATTAAAACGTGATATCGATGAGATTATAAGCATTTATTGTTTTTCTGCTTGTTGTGCTCTAACACAAGCGGAATGGGGAGATTACAAGCCGCTAGGTAGCGCCAGCTGCTCCAGTCAAATTTCCGCAAAAATTTGAATTGGATAAATGAAAAATTGCTCTTTTTAATACAAATAATTAATAAAATTGTCTAGGTTAGTCAAGAAAAAAGTTAAAAGTTTAGGTTGTTGTCATTTCAACTGTAGTAAAATAGAGGAATGCTTATGAAAAGAGCCCTTTTCGTGTTTGCGATGTCATGGCATTGAAAAAAAGAGCCATTTAGTACGTCTTCATTCAGATCATATGAAACACACGATTTTTATATTCAGTCCGTAAGCATAAAACGCGCTGTTTTCATGATAGTGTTGTGAAAACTTATTTTTGATAAGTATCTATGTGATTTGTCAATTGAAAAAATATGTGCATTGCATTAGTAACCTTATTTTTAAATAAGTACCGGGATGAAGCTTTTTAGAAAAATATTCTAACTGAGATCAGGTTGTAATAATTTTATGCTGAATTTGTCTTAAAAATTTTTTTTACTTATGTTTTGTTATTTTCAGATCACTTTTTGATATTTTGTTTTTTGTATTCATTTCTGAATAATTGATAATGATTTTTTAAAAGATTTCTTATAAATTATTTTTTTTTAGATCTGTGTTTCTTGTAACATATGCATTTTACGATACTTGTGATAGTTTGATGAGTTCGTTGAAAGTTGAGCCACTTGTTCTAGCATACGAGAAGCTCTGTATGAAAAAAGGTCTTGGTTAAATGCTTCTCTCTTCCTAAAAAGTGAGATGGAAAGATTTAAAAAATTTGGTAATACCTTAAGAGTTTTCGTGTTAGAAATAAATGTTAGTTGGTCTCGTGACTTTGAATACTTCACCACATATTTTTCCATAGTGTTATTTTCATTTAAATAATAACTTAAATTTATTTAACAATGTTCAACAAGATTTTCATTTTCTTGTCTTTTTGAGAAATTTTTGTGAAAGAATATCTTTCTAATATATTGATTTTTAATTTTCAATTTTTCTTTTTTAATATATATTAAAACAAAACTTCCTTAATTTTTCGAGACTGTGTTTGTGACTTTCACCAGGATTCCAATTAGTGTCGTGATGTAGGAGAGACCAGGGCTAGTTGGCTAACGGGGTAAGTTGGCTAATGGTCTTTATTTAAACACTGGCAATGTTAACAACGCCATCACGCATAGGGTAAGTGTACTGAGTTGTGCAAAGACTTCTGCTGTGATTTGGTTGCATTTCGCAGCCTTGCGTAAAAAGTATCATTGAAAAACAGTTTTTGACGTTGGTGAGTAAAATTTTTACAATCTGGTTTTTTCGTTTTTTACATTAATAAATAATCATTATTGTCAAAACTAAATACGGTTTTCAATTGTCCATACCAACAGCTTTAAAATGTTGTATCGTTCAAATTTATTGCTTGGGTTCTTTAACCTACAAAAAAATTTTATTTAAGAAAACCTAGCCGGGGTAAGTTGGCCAATTTTCTTTGGGGCAAGTTGGCCAATGATGTCAAACCGCTTCATAACCTCTACGTTTGTGACCAGTGTAGTTTATAACCGCGTGTAGTGATAAAAAAAACTCTTTTTGCTTATAGTCACAATGCGCACATATAAAAGAAAATCAGAAAGAGGCAAAACACCTGAGAACGTAATTTTACAAGCTATTGAACAAATTATCAACGAAAAACTGCCAGTGCATCGCGTCGCAAAGGAATTCAACATCCCCGTTCGGACCTTGGACAGACACTATAAAAAGCTTGCTGGAAAAGCTGATTCTGCTATGAATGACGAACTGAAAAATCTGCGTGTTGGATATCAAAAACACAGACAAGTAAGTACAAAAATTATCGAGTTAATATTAAGAGCGTTGCACAAAAAATCTAACCTCAAAAATCAATAATTCCATGTTACTTTTCAAATATTAGACTTAAAGATTTTTTCGCTCTGTATAGTGTAAATGTTTCGAAATAGAAATAAAACTACAAAAGGGGAAAAATGTCTAATTGAACCTACTTTTTGCATAAGACACTTTCGAAAATTTCTAACCTAGGCATTTTTAACTTAAGCATTTCTAACCTATGCATAAAATATTTCAATTAGACATTTTTCCCCTCTGTAGTTTTATTTCTATTTTAAACATTCACGTTATACAGAACAAAAAAATA
>JAWWEA010000101.1:16503903-16515449 GCA_035222095.1 Andricus quercuspetiolicola | reverse complement strand
GTAAGTTTCGTGGAAACGATGGTCCCCCAATCTCGACCCTGACCGGTGCTCGATGCGATTTGTTTCGCTCTCCGTTTACGTTGGCACGTGCATCAGCGCGTACAATGCAATGTAACAAAACAGCTATCAATATCTTCGCGTTCAATTTTCGTCCCAGAAATGACTATTTCAGTAGTCAAAACTAAAATGACCCATTCAAACAGTCAAAATGTAGGCCCGTCAAGCTAGCCCGCCACAAAATTAATTTTTTGGGATTTTTTATTTTTTATTACTGCATAATTTACGGCTTTTTTACGGCTATATTTAGGCCTAAATTAAAAATTTACGGCTCTTATAGTTTTTTCGGAAAATCGATTTCTATGTATAGGGGGCTAGCTAGTCGCAACCTAGCCCCTCCACTATTCAAAAAATCAAAAAAATCAAAAAACAACTAGACGAAATTTTACGGCTCTTTTACGGCTCTTTGGATCACCCCAAATAAATTTGCAAAAAACAACCCCTGTATGTGAAAACTACCCCTATTTATATACAAAAATTTTTAAATCGTAAGACAGGTACATCAGAGTTCTATACGATTTTAAGTCGTTCCGGAGCACCGATAATAAATTTCCAAAAAATAACTCCTATGCCTAAACTCTACGCACTCTTATTCAAAAAAATTTTAATCATGAAACAACAAGGACAAAATTTTTATCTATTTTATTGCTCTCTAAAAAATCAAAAATAAATTTTCGAAAAACATCCCCTATTAATGAACTTCCCCTCCACCATTCAAAAAATAAAAAAATAAAAAAACAAGTAGACGAAATTTTACGGCTTTTTTACGGCTCTTTGGATCACCCTAAATAAATTTTCAAAAAACAACCCCTGTATGTGAAAACTACCCCTTCTTATATAACAGAATTTAAAAATCGTAAGACAGGAAACAACAGTTTTCCACGATTTTAAGCGTTTCCGGAGCACAGAAAATAAATTTCCAAAAAACAACCCCTATGCTTAAGCACTACGCACTCTTACTCAAATAAATTTTAATCAAGAAAGAACAACGCCAAAATTTTTATCTATTTTATTGCTCTCAGATTAACTAAAATAACTTTCAGAGGTTATGGGCCCAGTTTACCGGCAGGGAGAGTTGTGTGAAAAGTAAAAATCGGATTTATTATTTTTTTCTGAGCAACACGAGGCTCGGACGTGGCGGTAGCCATTGTGCGTAGTAGTGACTCAGCTTCGAGATGGCCGAAGAATTATCGGTACGAAGTGTGAAAAAGTTCGACGGTTCAAACTTTTTAGGATGGAAATTCCAAATAAAAGCTCTACTAATATCAGGTGGAATACTTGATGTAGTAGAAGGTACGAGAGTGAAGCCAGAAAACACTCAAACAGTACACCTGAAACAGTGGCAAAAAGACGATGCCAAGGCAATGTTTATCATCTCCTCATCGTTGGATTCAGAAAGACTGGAGCCATTGCTTGTTTGCAACAGTTCCAAGGAGATGTGGGACACGTTGTCTACAATTCATCAGCAATCAACGGCCTCAAACAAGCTGTTGCTAACCCAGAGGTTCCACGAGTACAAGATGGCGCCGGGAGATTCAATTGTGTCTCACATCTCCAAGGTACAAAACATGGCAGCTCAGCTGCTAGATCTTGGAGAATCAGTATCAAATCTGACGATCATGGCAAAAATCTTGGCTAGCTTGTCAAGTAAATACAGCATGTTACAAACGGCGTGGGACAGTGTGGACCCACAACGTCAAACCTTAGAAAATCTTAAAACTCGTCTTATAAGCGAGGAGATAAGACTTGGTTTAAACGACGAAGGAACAAATGCATTTGCTGCCACTGGGCAGAAGGACAAAAAGTCGTCTGCACAGGAAAGTGAGAAAAATAAAAATGGCGGTAAATTGCGAAATGACATCGAGTGTTTTAAATGTCATATAATGGGACATTTCGCGAGTCAGTGCGGAAAAAATAAACGCGGTCAGAACGGCAAGAAAAATGACGAGTCACGTGATTGTGCTTTTATCGCGGAAAGAAAAATTCCTGGGTGGGAAAAGCCAAGCACTGCGCAAGTCAAAGCGTTACTGGAGCAAGACAAAAGTGAAGTGTGGCTCGGAGATAGTGGCGCGTCGAGACATCTAACTTACCGACGAGATTGGCTCGTGGAATATCGTTCATTTAAAACTCGTGAATCGGTAGAACTAGGTGATAATGGCGAATGTGAAATAGTTGGTGAAGGCGCAAAGATAGTGTTCAGGCACATCAATGATGAATGGATCAAGACACGAATTGAACACATCTTGTACGTACCACAGCTGAAAAAGAATTTATTTTTTTTAGGTGTATGTGACAAGAAAGGTTATACAATCCAAATGAAAAGTGTCAATTTGACCGTCGAGAAAGATAATAAAGTGTACGCGTCGGGCACAATACAAGAAAACGGTGTGTATCGTATGTTTTTTAAAGTAATCAAATCCGGGAATAATGGTGAAGTAAATGCTATCACGACCAACTTACAGGTTTGGCACGAGCGCTTGGGGCACGTTAATAAGCGTGCCATACAGGATATGATACGAAAAGAACTAGTGACAGGTGCATCAGTAAACACAAATGAAGACTTCTTTTGTGATGCGTGTCAGTTAGGAAAGGCACACCGTCTGCCTTTTAAGAAAAACGTCGAAAAAGTATCAACGAAACCAGGTGAGTTTATTCACACGGATCTGTGCGGACCTATGTCGGTTGAATCTCTCGGTGGGGCAAACTATTTTCTAATACTCAAAGATGACGCGACGGGTTATCGATTTGTTTATTTTGTGAAACATAAATCAGATGTTTTCGATAAATTCCGAGAATTTGAAAGTCGTGTCAAGAACAAATTTAATCGAGTAATAAAAGTTCTCAGGGCCGATAACGGGAAAGAATTTTCAAATAATAAAATGGACGAATACTTGGCAATGCGCGGAATCAAAGTTGAGCACACAGCTCCCTACACACCAGAACAAAATGGCAAAGCCGAGCGCGAAAATAAAACCATAGTTGAATGCGCTCGTACTATGATTCTGGCCAAAAATTTACCATTATTTTTATGGGCAGAGGCTGTAAATGCAGCAGTATATGTCATCAACCGAACTGTCAATTCAGGTGGTGAGTCAACGCCATATGAAAAATGGATCGGAAAGAAACCAAGTATCGAGCATCTGCGAATTTTTGGTTCAAAGGCATTTGTACATGTGCCCAAACAGTTTACAAAAAAGTTTGATGCACGTGCAACAAAAATGATTCTCGTTGGATACAGTGGAGATTCAGCGAACTACAGAGTCTACAATCCAGAAACAAATAAGGTAACAGTGTCACGGAATGTGACATTTCACGAGACTGTCGGAAGTTCAACCGGAACAATGGACAAACGCACTCAGCAAGATCAAGAAATTACTGTTTACTTCCAGGAATAAAATGAGTGGCAGGGTGCTCAGAACGATCCAGTCGGCACTGAAGTGAATTAGCCAGTAGCCGACCAACAAGAATTTGTGCAACAAGACAGCCCTCCAGTTGAACAGCGAATCTTAAGAGATCGTCGACAAATCAGACGTCCAGAGATGTACCAGGCTGCCATAACAGAGTATGTTACTCCCAACACTTATCAAGAAGCAATATGCAGCAAGGATAGTGACAAATGGAGTCAGGCAATCAAGGAGGAACTGCAATCCCTCAAGGAGAATCACACCTGGTCACTTGTTCCAAAAACTTCTAACGTCAAAACAATTGACTCAAAATGGGTATTTCGAGTCAAAAAAGGTGCAGATAGAGAAACAGAGCGATTCAAGGCAAGACTCTGTGCAAGAGGTTTCATGCAGGAGCATGGAATTGACTACTTTGAAACATACGCACCAGTTGTGCGGTATGACTCACTCAGAGTGTTCCTAGCAGCAGTAGCAGAGAAGGATCTTGAGTTACTTCAATTCGACGTACAGACATCATTCCTATATGGTGACCTGGAGGACACCATCTTCATGGAGATTTCGGAGGGGTTAGATGTCGAGGAAGAAAGAAGAAAAAGTGGTGTTGATAGTGTCATGTGCAAGCTTGAGAAATCTCTTTATGGGCTCAAGCAAGCCCCCAGGTGTTGGAATCTTAAGTTCACACAGTTTCTGTCAAAATTCAGTTTTAAGTGTAGTGAGGCTGATCAGTGTGTTTTCATCGGCTCACACAGTAGCGAATCTGTGTATCTAGTCCTATTCGTTGATGATCGGCTGGTGGCTGAGCAATCGAATGAAACACTAAAATATGTGGCAGAATGTCTCGAGAATGAATTCGAGGTAACGTTTGGTAATGTGTCAAATATTGTAGGCATGCAAATCAAACGAGAGAGAAAGGGTAAAACCTTGTTTATCCATCAGAGTGCATATATTGCAAAAATCCTAGAAAAGTTTGGAATGAGTGATGCGAAAGCAATGAGTGTGCCTGCAGATCCAAATATTGTTTTATATCCAGTCGGGGAGAATGAAGAAAAATTAAGCAATGTGCCTTATCGTGAAGCAGTCGGCTCTCTTGTCTTTTTAGCGTCAGTATCGAGACCAGATATCTCTTTTTCTGTAAACCAAGTGAGCAAGTTTTTAAATAATCATAACCACGAGCATTGGCGTGCAGTAAAAAGAATCTTCGCATATTTGATTGGTACTGTCGATCATGGAATAATATATAGAAGCGGCGGTAGCAATTTTGAATTGTCCGGGTTTTCAGATTCTGATTTTGCAAGTGACATCGAAACGCGTAGATCGACGACCGGATATGTATTTTGTTTAGCAGGCGCTCCAGTTACATGGGTTTCACAACGTCAGAAATTAGTTACATGTAGTACTACAGAGGCAGAATATGTAGCAGGATCAGAGGCTGCAAGAGAAGCTGTATGATTGAGAAAATTACTGGGAAGTCTCGAATGTCCATGTGTTGATGCAACAGTATTATTTATAGACAATCAGAGTGCAATTCGTCTTGTAAAGAATCCAGAATTTCATAAACGCACTAAACACATTGACATTCGTTTCCACTTTATCAGAGAAAAAGTTGACTGTTGTGAGCTAGCTGTCAAATATGTTTCAAGCGAAAATCAGCTGGCAGATATGTTTACAAAAGCATTGGCAAGAGATCGTCTAAGAAAGCTATGTAGTATGCTAAACATCAAACCATATCAGATGCTGTGACGGCGGTAGTGTTAATGTAGGTCATGCACATCTGATTTGTGTGTGTGAGTAAGACGCAAGCGCAATCCACGTCAGATTTGGGACTGAGGATCTCGCTTCCATTCCTCCAGTCAGTCAACGCAAGTTATGAGTACGATTTACATCGATAGTGTGCTTCGCTTTAATAAATACATATCCTTGTATTTCCTCGTTTCACAATTTATTTCAACACAACTCTCAGATTAACTAAAATAACTTTCAGATGTCCCACCCTGTTTCTCCGACTTTCTGCCCATATTGACAAATGTTTTTTGCTAAAAATTTGAAAATGGTAAAGAATATAAAAACATAAGTCTGTCAACTATTCTTGTTTGCAAAATTTAAAAAATATATATTTGGTCGGTAAAAAAGGATATAATGTCCTTTTTTTTGAAGAAGAATAAGAATGGACAGAGTTATGTTTTCGTGTTCTTTGTCATTTCTCAAAGTTTAAGCGAAAAATATTTATCATTATAGACAAAAACCCGAAGAATCTTTTATAGCTTCTATGGTAAGTAATTAAGTATCACATTACCTTAAGTCGAAATTCACGAAGTAGAATTGTAGAGAGTGTTTCTCAGAAAAAAGTGTATCAGTGTTTATTAAGGTTATGTAAAAATTAAGATAAGTTATAGAAAAATTTAAAGAATGTTGAATGTCAAACGACTATTTTCACCGGTTTCCAGGGCCGGCGAAAGGCCCACCCCGAAATACCGAGCAGAAAAAATTTTTTCCATCTAGATTCTAATCAATTTTCATAATACGCGCGCGTAAAAGTCTATTCGGAGGTCAACCAATCAGCGCAATAGCCTGGTCAGTCAACTGGTGTGCGCTTCATGTGCGTGTGAATGACTGTATATACACACGATGTAAGGAGGCAGAGCCAGAGACGTGTTTATACGCTGTTTTTACGTGTACATACTTTGCTTTCAAATCTTTCATACAAGTATTGAGTTAAGCTAACACTGACACAGAAGCCTATTCATGGATCGGTTTGTCGTTCGAGGGGTTCGCGGCAAAAGGGCGAACGAAATCGAGGGCAGTCTGACTGATTACTCCAATAAAAAATGTGAAGAGAACACGCAGCATGCAAGTGATAATCCAAAAAAACAAAAAATCAGTAAGTAAAAATAAAACGATTAAAAAAACGATATTACACTAGACTCTTAAAATAATGCCCGTCTCGAACCGTAAACAAGTGGAAAAATAACTTGCTTAGCGCGATGCCATCGGCGGACAAAAGGCGACTGTTTATATCATATTGAAGAATTTATTTTTGCTATGTAAAAAAATTTGTTAGACATGTTTAAAAGTTTT
The DNA here is from genome assembly GCA_035222095.1 of Andricus quercuspetiolicola. NCBI lineage: Eukaryota > Metazoa > Arthropoda > Insecta > Hymenoptera > Cynipidae > Andricus > Andricus quercuspetiolicola. The sequence goes on along the minus strand of JAWWEA010000101.1, from coordinate 16,508,913 downwards.
TTTTTGAAATTTTGATGGTTTTTTACGAGACACGTTTTAATTTCATAATATTTAATATATTTTTCACCGACGAAATTTTATCTTGTAAATAGATTGGTATCTCACATTAATTTCACGTTAAAGTAAAAACATATTTCTAGGAAAAATCGTAATTTTGATTTATTAATTTCAGAGCAAAAGCAAAGTTCTGGAATTCCTGAAATATACAATCGTTGGAAAATGAATCATCAGTGGCTTAACGAAAACGGTTGTGGTCAATTACTCTGCACAATCTGTACGGAAGCGTGCAACGAGAATTTGATAATAAATTTCACAGCGCCTGATTTGTCGACGAAAGAAACGTGGGTGGATAAAGGATTCAATAATTGGAAACATGGAGCAGAGAGAATCGAAAAACATTCGAGGAGTTCACTCCATGTCACTTGCGCAGAGGCTTTGAACAATCGCCGGAAAGTCAACGTTGTGCAACATTTATCAACCGCATCTGAAATAGAAATGATGAATCACCGGACGGCCTTGAGGAAAATATTCAGCACTCTGCGAATTTTAGGGAGACAAGGACTCGCAATCCGCGGAGCTGATAACGATGAAAATTCGAATTTCATGGCAATGTTGAGAGCGCGCGCAGAAGATGTTTCTGAGCTGAAGTCTTGGCTGAAAAGAACGGGCCACAAATGGTTGCATCACGAAATTCAGAATGAAATATTGCAAGTGATGGCTATGAAAATTTTGTCCGATAATATTGAGAAAATTAAACTTGCGATGTACTTTTCTATACTTCTGGATGAAACGGCGGATATCTCAAGAACGGAGCAGATTTCTATTTGTCTGCGAGTTGTCTCTCCCAACCTCGTCGCTACTGAATATTTTTTGGGATTCTATTCCACAACAAATACGAAAGCGAAAACGCTCTTTGACATAGTCAAAGACGTGCTCGTCCGTTTTGGTTTGCCAATTTCAAAGATGAGGGGCCAATGTTATGACGGGGCATCGAATCTGTGTGGGAAAATTTCGGGGTTACAACAACGTATTCAAGAAGAAGAGCCGAGAGCACTTTTCGTCCATTGTAACGCCCACAATCTGAATCTTGTAGTTCAAGATGGTATTGAGCAAGTTCTCAGTGCGAGAAAATTCGACGGGGAAGTGAAGGAATTGATAAATTTTGTGAGAGATTCGCCAAAACGTCTTGCGAAATTCCAAGAACTACAGGCTGAAGCAGATGACGAAAAAATAGTTCCTGCTCTCGCAGCGTATTGTCCAACAAGGTAAAACTCGGAATCACGTCCTTAAAGTAACAAGGTTTTCAGTTCTTGATTTATAAAAATATTATTTTCTTTCAGATTTACATTGCGAATAAAGTCTCTAAAGACCGTATTGGCCAACTACGAACCACTGATGACTTTTTTTCGAGGGGCTGATCGAAGATCGGGAAATCGATAGCACAATCGTCGCCAAAGCTGCAGGTTTTCTGAGACGTATAGAGTCTTTTTCATTTTTGTTTCTTTTGAATGCGTTGATAGAGATATTTGATCGAATTGAAGTATTAAACAAAGAACTTCAAAAGGCAGAGCTTTGCGTCATAGATTCGTCTCGAAAAAGAAACTGTGACCTTCGCATTGGAAGTTTCCCGCGATTCCAAGTTTGAAACAATTTGGCTAAAAAGCATTGAGTTTTCAAAGAAGTTCGTTATTGAAGAACCAAATTTGCCACGTCAACGCAAAATCTCAAAGCGAATAGACAGCAAAAATGATAACAATCATGTTTTCGAGACTCCAAAAGATTATTACCGTAAGATATATTGCGAAATTTTCGACCAAGTTCTTTGCTCTTTGAAAAGTAGATTCGACACTGATTCAGCCAAATTTTTTCAAACTTTAGAACAATTTGCAGTTGGTGAAACAGTTGATGTGAAAAAAATCATCCTATTTTATAAAGGTGATTTCGAAGAACTCAGGTTAGTAAGTGATAGAGATATGGCGTTGAGCTTGATGAAACGTAGAGAAGTCAATCCGAAATCGTTAAAAGATATTTTGCAATTCTTCAAGGAAAATGATTGGTGTGGAGGACTTGTTCCTGAGTATTTAGGTTTCATCCAATTGCTCATGACTATTCCGGGGTCAACTTGCTCCAACGAGAGAAGCTTCTCTGTTTTACGTAGGGTAAAAAATTACTTACGATCAACTATGGCGCAAGATCGACTGAACCATATCGCAATTCTACATTCCTACTCAGAGGAAACTGACCAACTTGATCTTGAAATCCTCATGAATGAATTCATTTCTAGAAATTCGAAGCGAACCGCAGTGTTTGCGCTTAAGTAAGATTAGTAATAATTATGAATTTATAGGAATGATTTTCTGTAAGTCGGAGTGATAAATAAAATCTGTCGAAAACAATATAATGTTTATTTTGTCATATTTTATTATATTTCCGTGAGAATCAAGGAATAAGGGGGGAAGGGGGGGATTAGGGTGACCCTTTTTCTGTACGGGAAACTACCCACCCCGATTTTATACGTTTCACCGGCCCTGGTCAGTATTGTAGACTATTTCGTTTTACCCAGGTTGCACCACGGGGAGGCAATCTCCGCTATAATCCACTTACTCTGCTATTTGCAGAATACTTAAAAAAGTATAAACTATTTTAAACCATGTAAAAAAAGAAATACAAGTTTTTTTTCGTGATGAGAACTTCATAGAAACACTCCAGTTAGAAATCTCATTGTTTCCCTCCTCACCACACGAATTGGGAACGGCATTGGTCGCATCGTCGACATAAGAGTTATACGTTTGTTTCTATCTGAAGGATAATTCATTACGATGCCAATTTTCTAAGTATTTCTTGTTCATTGAGACATTTTACTAGTTGATTGTAAAAGGTCTTCTATGACATCTCTTTAAAAATAATCATCGAGTGGATGATTTTGAAAACTTTTCTACTAACAGAAGTACAGGCAGCGCAGATGGTTGATGTCTTCTGTTGATACGAATTTCAATGCTCTTCGAAAATTCAAAGAATTTTTCGATGTTCGTGATGCAACATATTCAAACGGAACCTCGGCCCTCGCAGTAATAATCAAGCATGATTCAAATGAATTCATCTTTTATTTTTATTGAAATCTTGTGAACTGAAGACAGTTGATGGATAAAAAGAAACAGAAGGAGTAAGCATAAACCAGACTACAGGGGTGTCAGATCTTCTGCCTGTTTTTCTAAGGTATTAACTCTTTGAAATGCATAACATTTCGATTGAAACAAGAGACATGTAAGCAACTTGTGATTGTTTTAGAAAAATGTCCTGATAGCCTGTTATTCACATCATCAATCATCATTTTTCCTTCTAAACAATAGTACATCCTTTGTCTCTGTGTCTGTCTTAGTCTTACAGTTTGAATTTCTCTCAGTGTCTCACAGTCTCAGCCTCTCTTTTTCTTAGGTTCATTCTTTCTGCGCTCTGTCGTGAAATACTGTATACATAGATGAGGGTGCTTGCAAGTTTATGTGCAGATCTTAAATCGTTAAAAATGAAACAGTTGTGACTTTAAAATAATGGAAACCGTAGCCTATGCTCATTGTGCTCTCACAGTCGATCGTCGTTGACGTTCGAGGTGCTTTGTTAAATTGAATTTAATTTATGAAGAATAGGTCAACATTACTGCATCAGCTTCCAAATCATCTTGCTTATTGAATTTTTCAATAATAATCTTTTAAAGAATTCAACATAACATGGTTCATCATTACTGCGACCCTTGCGGTAAACATTTAAAAAGTGCTTCTGATAAGTGTGCTATTCGATCTTATTCTGATATAGAGATTTTGAGAACAGAGTACGGTGACTCCGTGATTGCAAGTTCAGCAAAAGTTTGTAGACACTGTCTCTATTTAATACCTAAAGCTCTTTGCAATTCAAGAAATACAACCGATGTTGAATTTGCTGAATCTTCTGAATCGGCAAATTGTTCCGATTCTCAAAATCTCCCATCAGTTTCTGGAACAATTTTGTTACATATAGAAAGAGGTATTATTTCTGGGAAACATTGTTTTTTTTTTATTATTTGAATTTTTATAGTCGCATCAATTTCTAGGGTCATTGGCGACTATACTATAGGGTTAATTATAAACTGTAGGGTATCTGTGGGGTAGTACCCCAAGGGACAGAAGCGAAGCTTTCTGACAACACATCCAGCCTCGCTTCCTGATTTGGGACTCGAACCCGCGCCAGCGTGGCTGCCAAAGCTGCAGTGTTGGAACATAATACAAGCACGATACCATCTGAGCCACGATGACTTCCTGAGAAATATTGTGTTGTTTGAAAGCAAGAAGGTAAACTTGCACGTGTTTCTGCTGAGGCTCGCACTCGCGTATTTGTGGAAAGAGAATTATTCATCCCTCCGTCTTCGAAGACCTGCAAGAAGCACCTACAGGATGATTATTTCAGAAAAGAGGCAATTAATTCTATCGCAATTCAGTCCGGTGTTTCTATTCTTGATGATGAAACAATCGCTGACTTTCCTCAAAACCTACGAAGACTTGCTTTGAAGAAAAGATTAGATTTCGATCTACCTGTTGCACTCAGTGAGAATGATTATTACACTTCAACAGATCCGATAAAAATTGAATTTGCCTCTGTTGCTCAGAACATGAAAAATGAAATGAAATCTTACCGGACTTGGTTAGCTCTTCAGTTAATGAAATTGCGGACAGGACTGTCTTTATCTGTCTTGCCTACTTTATTCGCAATTACAAAAAGAAGAGTGGGCAGAGCCATTGCATCAGCTCGGAAAGTACTTATGGCATCCTTTGTACCAAAATTCTTGGAAGTAGGTCATATATCTCCTGAGGATATTATTAATAACCATATAAGATTGATGTCAAAGGAACCTTTTGCAAATGAAGAAAATGTGTGCATTCTTGTAAGTACTACCGGATGCATTCTAAAGGATTTCGGGACATACTTCGCGGACGGTCAAAATAATGATGCGAACATTTTGACTAGTCTGATGAAGACAGA
>JAWWEA010000101.1:13116050-13126456 GCA_035222095.1 Andricus quercuspetiolicola | reverse complement strand
TTCGGGTTTTCGAGTTTTCGGATTGGGTTGTCAATCCGAAACTCGAAATGAAGACAGACCGCCTCGAAGCAATCCGAAATCATTTTGCACGAAACGATTTATCATAATTATAAATTATTTAAACAATTATGCTTGTTAACTTGAATTTATTATTACCTGATAATAATTTGAAAGTGTACCGAAGTACAATTTTTAGAAAAAACTGCGACTTTGTAACTCTATTTCAAGAAAAAATTGCTACCAACAATAGAAAGCTGTTGAAACAATGTACGCGAATGTCTAGTTATTATCACAAGACCTCTAGAAATCATTTCAAAAAAAGGTTTACTCTTTTTGTGAATTAGAATGAATTTGGCGTCGATATGCATGAAAAGTACAACGTTTTTATTCATATTTAAGAATATTGACAATATGTTGCCTATAATTGATTCCAGCGAAAGGAAGGTTTTTTGTTGAATAATGAATTGCATGTTTTAAAATTATTTTTTCAAGGGTGCCACTGGATTGAAAGTGTTAAAATTCAATAAGTCTGACGTTAAGTCAGTATAACAACTATAAAGAAATAATGTAAAATTTGTAAAGAAAAATTTCGTTTTCGTCAAGACGGGATTTTTCGGTATGTTTCAGAAAAGGCAGAAGCAACAACTTGTTTGTTGAAAGAAAAAGAAGCACAATTTAAATTTTTATGAGAGTATCTGCTCCTAAAATTGAAATTCCGAATTTCCTTAAATTGATCCCAAGGGACAAAGACGATCAGCGAGAGGAATTAACAGGCGGTTGTAGAATCCGGTTCCTTGATTACGACCAGATTCACAACTTGTGATATATCAAAATACGATTGTGTACTTAAAAAAAGTAATTCTCTATTTCTTGTTGTAGAATTGGGTTCACAGTCCGAGAGCTCTTCTGATGGCGATCCTAATCATGATGTTCCTCGTTGCGGACCTTCTTCTTGTTCTCCTGCCAGATCAGTTTCACCTGCAGCGTCTCGACCGCCGACCCACTCCACTCTTCGTGTTAGATCCAGGTCTCCAGCTGTCAGATCCAGGTCTCCAGCTGTCAGATCTGATTCTTCTGCCGGGTCTGCATCACCTGGCAGGCCTCGTCTTCTTGTTAGGTTCACGCTTCCTGTCCTCAAGCAAACTTTTCCTACCGTACTTGGATATAAATTTGATGACCTTAATTTAATTCGACTTATTCCCAGGAAGAATCCGAGCCGGATATTCGAACTTCGACGATACGTTATTCCACAAGACAAACCAATAAGATTGAAAAACCAATATCAGGAACTTATACCCTTGCCAACCGAAGAAAAAATTGTTTTATCGACGCCCAACGGTGACGTTTTTGCTATATTGGAAAAATTGTTAAACAGAAGTCAGGTTTTACGTGGTTTATTTATAGATGATTTTTTGACTAAAAGGGCAAAAATAAACATGGAGACCGGCGAAGTTGAAGAAATGTCCAGAAAGGAAGCCGTGGAATGTCCAGTAGGCAGCAGGCTCTCAGTCAAAATGCTTTTTAGAGTATTTCTTGTGGACCACAATTTGTCACACAGCTAATTCTTTTTTCTTAACGCACCCATCTGTCAGATATGGTGCTTAGAGCTCGGTCTTTATGCGCAAACAACGCTCATGCATAGACCTTTTAAAATTTAAGGATATGACAGTTAATTTCTTGTTGACTGTAATGCAGTTTTGTGTAAGTGCCTTAAATTTGAACTTCTTAAAAAGTTGAGTTCGCTTTTTAACTAAAAAAAACATTAATTTTCACAAACGTTTTTGAAGTTGAATTTTATTTACTGTCACTTCTTACCAATTGAAAAAAACAGTTCCATTTTAATAGATGATGGCTCCTTTTTTCGGGGAAAATATTTTCCACAACTTTGCTATTTCCAAGTCTGAAAGTAAATTTTTCTAAGGTTGAAATGATTTGTAATATTATTTCAATTTATTTGATCGTAGACAACTTTTTCTTTCGAGATAACTGCTTTTTGACACTACAAATGCCTGAAACAACAATAAATTCAAAGAGTTTGATATTTAAAATTTTGTATAGAAAACGTTTCGAGCTGTTCGTCTGTTAATATAAATTCATTCGTGATTTTTAATATCGAACTGTAGTTTGAGAACTAAAAATTGAACAGTAATCGATTTTACAGACTATGTTTAATCTTTTTAATAATAAAACTCTTTTATTCAAAGTCAAATCCTGTTCTGTTTCGGTCTAAAATATTACATTTGTAACCAATTTGATTTGAAATTTTTTTATTATTAAAAAAAATTATTTTAAATCACATATTAAAGACTTTGAAACTGAATTGTTGAAAATAAAAGGCCTCGAATGGTTGCAATTTCAGAGCGCTACATGTAAATTTTCGAAGATAGCAATTTAGTTGTTTCATTGAAAAATTTCATTATTTGAGGGAGATAGTTTTGAAATTTTAGGTATAAATAATAAATAAACCATTTTTAATTCGGAAGGACTTTAAGTTAGAATAAATTAACTTTTAATTTGAAAATTTTACACCTTAAACTGACAGCGCAGCGGATTTATATTTTTGAGAATAAAAATAATATTACTGGTAATGTAATTTCAAATAAAATTCGAATTATTCTACGTTATGTTGAACTCCATTATATTAAATGAATGTGTTATTAATTTCTGTACTTTAGACCGAGATTGTTTATTTATGTGACGCAAAATAAAGTAGAATTTTTATTCTTAATCAATATTTTATTTTGGTTACTCTGAGAAATATATACAAATCATTTTTTTATATTAACCTTTAATTAGGGGCATAATTTATTTTCGCTCTAATATGGACTTCAGGTCTCACAGACCGCTGTATATTTTTATATCTAATTGAATTAGTAAACAAGTTTTTGTTGTCTAGTTCACAAAATTACACGCAAAAACATTGAAATAAGTAAAAAATGAATAAATTTCATTAAGTTTTGCTCTCAATAATCTCTTAACTAGTGGGAGGAGAGACCAACACATCAGAAGCATGTTGCGCTCTTTACGTGACTTATTTAAAAAACTTTTCTTAGGGGCACGTGACAGTTATAAATACCTATCTTTCTGACCACACTTTTTTCAAATTTTAAGAAATGCAAAAGACGACAGTACAATACGCTTATGTACATCATTTAAGTATAAAAGATGCAGAAAGAAAAATTCTGACTCCATCAGCTGGCTCGTCTACATTTGAAATGCGAGGTCCACACTGTACGTACCATTCCGATTTGCAAACTACCCCTATCATAGCACATTTAACGAACACCGTCTCGACCGCCTTCAACTAAAACCAAGAAAAGTTTTTTAAATTATTAATAATCAGAAACGCATTTTTAATGCAGTAGTGTTAGTTAAGGGCTCCCCAGACGGGGTTCGTTTAATGTGGTAGGGGTAGTTTTTGCGGTTCGCTCAACAATACTTCGGCAAAATAATATTAGCTAAATTTTCGAAAACACGTTTTTTGTGATTGTTATGAATTTAACCTTTTTTTGTCAGTATTATTATTTCAAGGCTGCCGATACGTGTTTCTCTAAATGTGGTAGGGTTAATTCTTGGGGGTGCTAGTTCTTTTGCCGAATATTACTTCGGCAAAAAGAAAATTATTTAGAGCTTTGAAAATGCGCTTTTTGTGATTACTAATAATTAAAAGCTTTTCGGAGGTTTTAGTTGAAGGCACCTGGGACGTTCAAGTATTTTGTTGCAAGTTTCTTTTTGTTTGCAAAATTCAAACGCTTCAATTATAATGATAACATTTTTTGTTATAATATCAACTACTACATTTTGCACTGAAAACTAATTTTTTTAGGTTGAAAATTCCACTTCTTGGTTGACAGCTAAAATAATTCTTTAACAGTTAATTTTTTAGTTGCAGATTCATAATTTTAGTCCGAAGTATTTTTGTAGGTCTCACCATCATTATTTTAAAGGATTGCTGTTCCTTACTACGGGTTGAGAGGTGAAGGGAGGGACTGATCTTTCGGAGGAGGCGCTTCTTACAATTGTGATAGAACTTTACTAGGTAAGTTGGTTTGATCATTCAATTGTATTACGCATCTACTCCTCGGATTACCAGTTGTAGATATTTGAAGGGGTACGGCAATATAAAATATTGAACTGTGTTGTAATATGATGAATTTGTTAATAACTAAGTGAGAGAGATCTTTTATTTTTCACATTTAGGAACATAAATCAAGACGAAATGAGAAGTTACAATGAAAGAGAAGACGTTTTTAGCGTTTTAAAACTGCTCTAGCAAAATTACTACGGTTTTCTTGTAGTCTGCAATCAAAGAACTTTGCAAAAGTTTGAGATGACAAAGTCCATCCAGCAGTTTTTCTCATGAGATCAATGTTTACACTGTTCCTTTTAGCTGCAGCTGTGGATGCATGGCGTGTGCTGTACGCGGAGAACGTCGAGGCATCCAGACAGCTTTTCTCTAAAGTATCTTTGATCCGCCTGCTTAAAGATTGACTTGTAACGGCCTTATGTGACTTTCTCCTGGGATTAAAAATTCGTTCATATCCTTGCGCAGGATACTAGTACGGTGTAAATATACTTCCAGAGCTGATGCTACGCATACTGCTGGATCATCTGGGAAGAGTGCAAGAATCAAATTTGGTTGTGGTCTATTTGGACCAGACGTCTTCAATTGTGTCGGGATTTTTATTTCTATTCAATCGTTTTTCTTTTCTGTATTTTAAACGTTAATAGCTACTTATTTTTTTGGACAGGAGTGTCAGTGAGTTTTCTTTATTTGAAGACCATTGTGAGATATGGTCAAGAACAACCTTGGGGTCCAATGTGAGAACCCAAGATGAGAGCGACTGCTGATCTTAACGGATTAATGGTTCCATATGCAGCTCCCTTCTCAAATTCCTTGGAGAGGAATTTCAGGACGTTCGGGATAGTAGCGGAGAAAACCGAGATTCCAGTGAAATTGCAAAATGTCCACCATTTGTGCAGCGCTGAATCATACTGACGTAGAGATGAACACGAGAGTGAAGCGATACTAATTTTTATAGCGTTAGGAGACACATTTTTTAATTTGTATGCCTGTTCGATAAGACTCCCGCCACTAGGGAAAGATGGGACCACAGAGGTTCCCTGTTGGTGGAAAATAAAAAGTTAATGTGAGGCTCAAAATTTATGGTTGATTCAAACATTCGCATGCACCGGGGGAACCATGCTTGTGATGGCTAGTACGGTACGATCAGAATACCTCTGGTATTGTCTTTAATTATTTTCTTCAGAACATTGGGAATTACGGCAAACGGTGGAAAAGCGAAAAAAATATATTGTTCCAATCGAGAGTAAAGGCGTCTACCGCAATACATTCAGAATCTTGTTTCCAAGAAACGTATTTATGACATTTTTTATTAATTCGACTCGCGAATAGGTCAATGTCTAGATGCCCAAAAGATTTTTTAATTTCTTGGAAGGCTTTCTGTGAAAGACTGTATTTGGTTTCTGGTTCCAACCGACAGGATTCTTGATCTGCAATTACATTGTCTTCAGATCGGGTATACGAGGCAAAAATCCAAATATTGCGACATGCACATCATTCCCAAATATTTTTGTCAATGCTGCTCAAGTTTTGAAGTCGTATACCAGCCATAGGATTAACGTAGGAGATAGCAGTCGTATTGATCATGCGTAATAGGACGTAACAGTTTTTGAGATCATTGTCGAAGCAATTTAGACCAAAAAATTCGGCCTTCAATTCAAGGTAATTTATCGACTTTTGTCGCTCCTCCTTGTTCCAAAATCCGTGCGCAGAATTGTCCCTGCATCAAGCGCCCGAGCCCGAGAGGGATGCATCGGCGAAAATTTCTACCACAAATCTAGGACTAAAAATGGGATTAAAAATGTGTGGAATATTTTTCCATCGCCAAGATAGGTCATTTTCCACTGCAGATGTTAGTTTTATCATTGAATCGAAATTATCATTATTTTTTTTCAGTGCTCGATATTTTTCACGCTCGAGGTGCTTCATATGGGCACAGCTATATTTGCTTGCTAGGCAATAGGATCTCAATGTGCCTATCATTGATGCAAAATCTCGAATTTTGTAATGCAAATGCACTTTGTAGTTTTCTAATAATTTCAGCACTTTTCCCCCTTTTTCTAGCGGTAGCTGGATTTTCATCTTCTTAGAATTTAAAATAAGACCTAAAAATTTGCGTTTTATATCATGTTTTAATTGACTTATTTCTCTGTTGATGATAAAACCTAATTTTTCTAGTAAAAGACAAGTTTCATGAACATTCCCTGTACATTCTCTTTCAAAATCTACAAACAAAAGCATATTGTCCAAATAACTCGCAGATACATAACCCCGTTCACGCAACAATGATACGGCCGGATTCATCAATTTTGTGAAAACATACGAGCGTTGCCTAATCCAAAAGGTAGACAAAGAAACTGGCAAGTTTGGCCGATGAAAGTGAATCTTGACAATTTTTTAAAAGAATCATCAATTATAATGAGATAAAATGTGTCTTTAAGATCCAAGGTTGCCATGAGACAGTTAGCTTTGATCAAGTCTCGTCCCATTCGTATGTCTTCTAACTTGAAATTTTCTGTGTTTATAAACTTGTTTAATTTTTTAAGATTGAGGATGAAACGATATGAACCGTCCAGTTTGGGAGCAAGGAAAATAGGTGACTGGAACTGGTTTGGCCGACCTTGGTATCTTTGAATAGCTCCTTTGCCCAGCAATTCTTCTATTTGTCCTGACTTTTGTTTTTTTTTCCTTTTCCGACCAGCATTGTTCCTCCGGTATCTTTATTTGAGTCGGTTGACTTGAAAAATGGATGGCGTAGCAGCCAATCCACTGAAGGACTATTTTGTCTGAGATCTGGCTTTTCCTTACATGTCGAATTAATTTTAATCGACCTATCGAAGAACTTACCTTTGGATCTAACGTTTTTTTCTGTATGAGCTTGGTCTGCCGTCCGTCCTGGAAGTCATCGGGCGACTGTAGCTCGGGCATATTTGCAGTTGTTGGTGCATTCTTGGTTGCAGGTTTCAAGTCCTGCGATGATTTATTCAAACTCTTAGCTGCTTTTAATGTATCCAACAGATTGTCTTCAAACAGCCACTCACCGGCTCGAGTTGCGGTTAGAGTTTCTTTCAGAGCTGGATTGAGTAGAGACGTCAGTAAGAGACGTCTCATGAGGGTCTCGTTATGCTGCAGGTCTACCAGGATGCGAGAAACGTCACTTAAAATCGTTATCACTTCTAGTCTTTCAATGGTTCCAATTATTAGTAACTTTGATAAAATCGTGCTCACTGCTGCTAAGCACATGGATACTTTTTCTTGTTTATCAATGATTCGATTATTCCTCGTGAAAATAGGTTCAATCAGAGAAGCTCTAATTTACCGTCCTCCTTTGGCAACCCTTTCTCCAAAATCTCATCCCAGCGTACTACAATATCTGTATGAATCGCTGTAATATGCTTTTCCCGCTGCTGATGTGCCCCAGATTTTGAATCACCTAGGGATTTTTCAGACGAATGCTTAGCCCTTTTATCTGAGCGACGACGGTAGGATCTTCTTAGAGAAAAGATGAGTGAACGTCTGTCATATCGTGATCGCGATCTGTCATATCAGAATGGCGATCTCTCATATTGGGATGGCGATCTGTCATATGGGGATTCGCTGACAATAATCATAAGTTAATTCTGATCGCAAATCATGACATGAAGATCGATTCCTTCTATGAGATCTTTTTCTAGGTGGAGACTCGAAGTTGGTGTTTCTACCTAGAAACATCCAGAATAGAAAGGACTTGTAAGAAACACATCTTCCATTTTCTACGGTGAGTACATGACTGCACTGAAGTAAATTAAAAAGAATTGGATCGTCTTCTTTCGTACTGAAGAAAGATTGCCTAATTGCATGTGACTTGCACCGATCTTCATCATATGTCAGTAAGAAAAAACTTGTTTTCTAGCGGAAAGTTGTCCTATCTGTCAGGGTAAAACAGGACATTACTTGAACGTCATAACCAGTTTTCGGTTCTTCCCTCTTCCATGCGTGTTCCAACATCCAGAGACTTTCAATATTTCGATAAACCGTACGTACACAACCGTACGATTACACACTCCCACTGACGCCTAAGTATCTGTAACATAAGTGAAGTTACACTTACTTTTTTTTTGCAGTCGGCAAAGTTTTTTTTCCTGGTCCTCCATTCCTTGCTTCAACCCTTTTAACTTTTTTGAAACGTTTACGTCCCATTTTATCGATTCTTTATTACACAGTTCAATCAATGTGGCTAACCATTTGGGCACCCATGCCATCGGCATGGGTGCGGGGTACTACTGATCTTGAGGCGAATTGGAAAAGCCTTTGGCATTTATATTTCCTGTCGTGTGGCGCTTTTATTTGATTTTTCAATTTTATTTTTTGGTTTGGAAATTCAACTATTTATTTAAAAATTAATATCCTTATTATATATATTTCATGTATCTCTATTTCATTAATTTTATGTATCAAGAGCATTAAATTTACCAAGTATTGATGTGACTTTCACTTTATTGTATTACACACATATATATCTTTATTCTATTACAATTTTATATAAAAAGAGTAATAATTTAGCCAAATATCAATATGAATTAAATTTTATTAACATCTACTGCAACACCACTTGCTTTCGTAAAAATTTGACTTCTCTCCTTACAATTCTTTTTTGTTTAGAAATGGTGATAAAAAATAAATAGTTTTACTTAACTTAACGCCGAAATTAGTATACAAATGCATTCAAACACCAAAAATCAAGCAGATGTTTGTGTAGCCTATTATAAGACAAATACAAGAGTCTGCCTTTCGGGAGACTTCAAATTGAATCACAAATTATTTATCTTTACTAATTGACCGCGACAGTTCTTTTAAAAATGAATTCAGTCTGTTTAACCACTTGAGGATTTAAAATTGAAATTTATCCAATTTTACAGATTTCCAATTAAAAACTTTTCACTTTTAAATCCTTGAAATTGGAAAAACTTGGAATCGACATCATCAAAATTGCATCATTTTCAGTTGCTGAGCTTAAAACTTATACAGTTTTAAGCTTAATATTTTTAAGGACAGAAACCATTCAATTATGCAGATTTACAATCCATATTTCTAGAATTTAGAAGAGTTAAAATTCGAAAAGATTTAAATTTGAACACGTTCAAATAGAAACTCTTAAATCTTAATTGTTTTGAAAGTCAAAATTCAAGTTTTCAATTATGAATTTTGCAAGCTAAAGAAATTTTGAATATACATCATAAAAATTACAGAATTCCAAATTCTAAAACATAAGCTTCCATAGTACCCTTCATATTTTAAACACATATAAACGAAAATGCTTAAGTTTTGAAGATTTTGGAGACAAAAATTCAAGTTTTAAATGCCAAATCTTCCAAATTGAATACACTTCGAATCTGTATCAATAAGATTACAAAATTTAGTAGTTAAAAAACTAAATCGTTGCATAGCTTTTGATTAAAAATGTTCAAAATTGAAAACTGTTTAGTTAGAAAGATGTACAATCCATATTCCTACAATTTTGAAGTAACAATTATTAACGCTTCAAGTTTTGAGGATGTATAAATGCAAATTCTTTAATTTTGGTGATTTTCAAAAGCAAATTCCATGTTTTCAATGAAGTTGTTGTATATTTTCAAATAGATGTTTTTTTCTTGTGAAATTAAAAGAGGGCTAAAAATTGAATATAATGTTACATCCTTGGAACGTGCCACTAATCAATTTCCCTAATTGCTCAATTGAATTGCAATTGATGAAGATTACCACTTTGGAAGAAGCATAAAAGTCAATAAATACAATTATTGATAGAGATATGTCGCAGGCATTTGAAAGGTTTCACGCATTCAGCCGACTGCCGGCGTTCGGAAGAATTTAGTATGAAATCTGTACCTGGCGTGCAAGTACCTGGTTTATTTAGATATTCAGAAGAATACTCTGTGTATGTTCTGAACGCCTGATGCACGTTGCAAAGGAGCTTGACAGAAATTATTTCTGTAACCAGTCACAGGGGTGCTTTGCCGCTCCACAAGATATTAGACAGGCTGTGGTCACTCAATGCTTTAGGAGTGATCGCCTATATTCGATGGTGGCGCCATCAAACAAGCCCGCAAGTTTTTAAGATAAGATAATAGATGTTTGATGTTATGTCCACATGATTTGTAAATAACCTAATTAAAAAACTTAATAAATTAAAAAAAACAATAGAAAAACAAATAAAAATACAAAGATAATTACTGGAATAATTATTTATGTATTTCTGTTTGTTTTTCCGAAAGTTTAGATTAAACTCCCATCAGCAGAATCAGTATGACTGCAGCCCCATAATTGCTTTGATGTAGGATTATTC
>JAWWEA010000101.1:12942657-12957700 GCA_035222095.1 Andricus quercuspetiolicola | reverse complement strand
CAGGACGGTGTCATTTCCACCTTAGTATACCGTGACCGCATTTTATGTCAAGAAGTTCCCAGCGATAGGTGCAGAGCTTGTCATGCAAACGCTGAGTACCTGGAACACATACTATCTTTGTGTCCTATCCACGCGAGAAGGACATATATCTACAT
Organism: Andricus quercuspetiolicola; assembly: GCA_035222095.1. Lineage (NCBI taxonomy): Eukaryota > Metazoa > Arthropoda > Insecta > Hymenoptera > Cynipidae > Andricus > Andricus quercuspetiolicola. The sequence continues at coordinate 12,957,545 of JAWWEA010000101.1, read as the reverse complement.
ATATAACGCGGCCCTGAGAGTGCTTCATTGCCATCTTTGTTGCTCTGACGGAGTTGGCCGCGGTCCTGCCCTGCTGAACGCTTCAAGGGAGATAGAGTCAATTCTCCAAAATGAGAAGTGCCAAATTTTCTGAAACGACGACTTTGGACAGCAGTCTCCGTTTCACACTCGAGGCCTGACATTGTTCTCCAAGACTTCGAGAAACAAACCGTTTTCGTGATCGAATGCTCAGCTCCCGCCGAATACAACATCATTGCTAAGGAGAAGGAAAAGGAGGAGAGGTATCAGGATCTTAAAAGGGAGTTGCAACGACTGTACCCAAAATATTCGCAAAATAATCGGTGGTCTCGAAGGTTCGTAACCTTAATGTCATACCCGCGTGCCAAAAATATGCCAAGGCACTTGCGAGATGGATGCAAAAAGCTGCCACCCTTGGGTTGCTTCGTGTCCTCAAGACACACGAAGGTTTCGCCGGCCTGTCGTTTCAATTTCATAATTTCATAGTGCCGCCTATCTCACGGTCGTGAGACGTGGCCATAAATGTGATTTACCGCGGTTCTACTGGGAGCCGGTGTCATTTTTATATGCCAGCTGCTCCCAGTTGGATCCTACGATGGTTGTTTAACCTTTCTTTTTAATTATATACATAATAATATTTAGCGCTTTTGTCGTCGCGGTATGGCTTGAGCTTTTCTCTCATGAATTTGATGGCTATGCTATCTTGATAGTGACAGGGTTTCCCGTGCAAGACAGGCAGATGACGAAGACGAAAGTGACCAAGAGGATGACAAAAACCCATTAATTTTAATAGAGAGTATTTTTGAAGTTTTGCAACGCTTGTAGCTTTCCCAGCATGGGGGATGGTCGTGGTGCTGAGCTCAGAGGTGGTCAGGCAGATCTCACTAATCAAATGTCTGGCCAGCAAGAACATCTGCGACATACGGTAAGAAGTGAAATATCAACTGTGCCTGCCGAGGATGCTTTGGCTAGCAATAGCTATTTGCAGTCAACCACCTCCAAATGTTTACCGTGGGAGACCATCAAGTGGAATACTACAATGAATGAGGAATTGGTGCGTCTCTATTATGAAAGTGCGAAGTTTGAAACCACACGCGAAAAAGTATATAATTTTAGAACGAAATTTCCTGCAAAGTATCCTTAAATAGAGAGTGTCGCACTAAGAGATCTTATCGCTAAGGTGAAGGACATCAGGACTAATCTACTCATCTCAGAAGATCCAGCAATGGAGATTAAACAACAGATTGATTTCGCGTGGAAAAAAGTCGGCAATGAACATCAGTTAGAGGAAGCTGCATCACATGAACCTTCAGTGGCAATATATGTTCTGCCTCAACTTGGTGATGATCCAGCACCACCACATCCTCCAGAGGTAGATGGCCCAATACAAGCAGAGCCAGAACCAGAGGATCAACAACCAAAGAGGTGATTAAAATAAACATAACATATGAACAGATATATAATGCGCTTCTATTTTTTTGGCAGAGAAAAGTGGGCAAGGCGTAAGGAGAGAACATCATCGTCTCTTCTTACTTAAGTACCAAAAACTAGCCACAAGAATGAATAAGCAGAATCTAGCAGATCAAATACTCTAAATATTTGCCAACCGATTGCTTTCGGATGTTGAAATAGCTTCCAACGAAATGGACGTGGAATAGCCGCTTTCTATTGATGAACTCCCCTTGGAAGATGTGAGCAACGGAGAACTGATCGAAACTGAAGGCATAGGTGCTAGGGATAATGAACATCAAGTCTTGGATTCACTAGAACCACATCCGGACAGTGACAACGATGATCTGAACAGCGAAATCCCAGAAAAACTAAAACACCTGTTGAAAGGAATTTTGGAAATGCTTTACTACAGTACACACATGTAGAACCAACACAAAGGCATACTTTGTGCCCAAGATGAACATCTCCAATGATCTGCGTGCACTAAAAGAACACCTGAACAGGAAGGTTTTACCTACGCATTTAAACGCAACACAAACTGCGTTAAAGTTGCAAACTCTTGTATAATGTGCATCAGTGGCAACCGTTACAACGTTGGGCTGCAGAACTAGGCCTACAAATGCAATCTTTTTCCCAGAAAGGGAGCGAATCAGCTTGCATATGGATATCAGAAAAGTGAGGTGTAATTTGGGTCAACTGACTCAATACAAATAAGGAAATAAAACCAAAAATCTGATACACTATGTTACTAAAATCATCTACCCTCGGTGCATCAAAACATTAACACTAGCAATATTGGATAGAATTATAGACTCCTAACGGCGTCGGTACACGAAAAGTAGTGCAAGAAGACACCAAAACTGAACCTTTTAGGCAAATAATAGAAGGTTCTACCGTGAACTGAGTGTAGAGCAAAATAACCAGCAAGAAAGCAAAGTCCAACAACCGGAAGATATCACTAACTATTGGTTGAGTGTTTGGGTGAAAACAAACAAAAGCAATTCAGACACCTCGTGATTGCAACTAGAGAAGGCAAGAACTATCAATAACCCTGCAATGGAGCTTTAGATATTTTAGCGGTTTTGAGAGGAGCAAGTTACTGAAAAGCTCCAGGTCCGGATATGGTGCACAACTTCCGGTATAAGTAACTGAGTAGTGTACATCCTGCGTAGACAAGGTGTTCTCGGAAGATCATCGAACAGCCAGATCTAATGCCAGGCTTTATGCTCCAGGGTGCTACGTCTATGTTGCCTAATAAACCAGATGATCAAAATCCATCTGAATTTCGACCAACAGCCTGTCTTCCAACAATATATAAATGCCTTACAGCTATCATAGCAGATGAGGTATATACTTTCCGCGACGAGAATGACATTCTTACAGCAGAACAAAAAGGATGTTGTGAAAAATCGTGAAGCAGCAAAGATCTAGTCACCATAGACAGTGCTGCCATGACGCGAGCTCGTAAACATCAAAAAAACTTGCACATGGCATACATTGATTACAATCAAGCGTTTCCTTTCGTACCAAATGACTAGTTGCTTGAAGTCTCAAGCACATTATCGAAGGTTGTTGAGTGATGGCTCAAAGCGAACATACGCACAGACATAATGATGTCGTGGGCATTAGCTACATCAACAACTTCCCCTAAACCTAGAACTCTTAACAGAATGAATGCCTTTCTATAGATACATTTCAATGCCCGTATTTGAAAACGAAGATCACATATTGTTTTGGGAGGTTGCTTTCCATAGTGAGCTAAAGCATGAAGTAAAGACAATTCGGGGTAATGTCAAAGATGCATCTATTCATCCTATCGTGATTTCGGCTACGGGCAATGTGCTCGTAAGATGCACGGAACATCTTGAACACTTAGGAGTCAAAGGGGTATTGGCAGCAGTTTAGAAGGCGGTTTTAAAAAACACCTGTCGCATTTTAAGAAACATTCTAGACCATCAGGAAGCAACCAACGAAAACCACACGTGGATTAGCAGATGATAGCTCTAAGAAAGCATCCAGAGGCGAATGTTTTCACCTCTAACGCCTGCGGCTGCTGTGCAAGGATAACAGCGGTAAGAGATGAACTCCAAAATATACTATGCTCCTAATTTTGTACTAAGAACATCATCGCAAAAGATTTTAAACCTCGTATTAAATCAACTTCTGGTATCCTCATCTCATCCGTCACTTGACTTAGTCCGTGGCTATGATGAAAGACCGGGATCACCCGAGAACAAGCTTGAAAAAAAAAAATAATAATAACCAAGAAGTTTACCATGTGCGCGAGTTATTGGGACCGCAAAACCTAAAGGCGTAATGAAAGTAAAGGTCGACCTTGCGTCGAGTGATGTGGGATGGGTTGCGTCACGATGCAGCCCCGCCTCCCAGGGTGTCTCATACTCATTGCGAGTAGAGACGCACTCAGATCGCACACGTTGGGACCCTAAAGATGGTGAGTTATGCCTAGTCAGGACGGAGTCAGGGAACGCTCAGCTGGAGGTCTGTACCAATTCTGATGTGCCAATCTATGGCCGGATCTGGGTAAAGGGGCGAACGAATAATTGAACCTTCTATTAGCTAGTCCCCTTCTCTGGCTTGCATGAACAGTCTAGCTGCGATATTTCGTATCAGAGTGCTAAGTGACTTAATTTTGGTAAAGAGATCTGGCGCTGTGTGATGAGCCAAACGCAGAGATGAGGCGCACAAGTCGACGCTTATGGGATGCCATAAAAGGCTTGGTTGCTTTAGACAGCAGGACTGTACGCAAACAATGAGAACTCTTTCAACAGCTGAAGAGCGCCTTGAACGACGAGTAAAGTGGATTCAGGAAAATTCAACCTTTTCTTCTCATCCTTTCGGTCTTCTCAATAAAACGTCATGTGCTGTTGAAGACCTGCCTAGTCGAAAAGAGATTAGTGTCATTTGGGAGCAAGTATATTGAGGGACTAATCAGCTAAATGGAAACGCTTCAGATATATCACTCTTTCGTAACATTTCCCAAAGACTAAGGTTACAAGATCCAGAGGAAGAGTGTCCACTTATTACTGCTCAAGAAGTAAAGAACGTTTTCGATAGAACTAGGAGCTTTTCAGCACTGGGGTCAGATGAAATCAACAACTTTTGGTGTGGAAATGACGCTGAAGGACTCAAATATAAGAGGAGATTCTTCCAAGGAGACTCTCTAAGTTTGATACCTTTCTGCATCTCCCTCCTGCCTCTATCTTGGTAATGGAAAAACATGTGCACGTCTTCGAGTAACAAAAGCAGGAGCCCAAAGCGTGCGTGTGTTAAAAACAGCCCTTGAAAAAAGGTATAGCCAAGTTCTCAGAAAATTATTGAATTCCCAATTATCTGGCAAGAATAAGATCCAGGCGATCAATTTGCTGGCAGTTCCTATACTGCTCTACACGTATGGTGCAGTAAAGGAGAACATCGATAAGATGAAGCAACTCAAACGAAGCACGCGCAAGATAATGACAATCCATCGAAGTCGTCATCCTAGATCTTTTTTACCTATGATGTACCTCCCTCAAGATAAATGGGGCAGAGGTTTGCTGAGATCGGAGTGTCTTCATCGAAGAGCGGTTCTGGCTGCAGCCTGCTCAGTTATAAATAGCAGAGATCCTTTTGTGCGACTCGTATATCAACATGAAGTCGTTATTGATGCAGCGTTTCTATACCGTGCTGCAGATAGGACCGCGTAAGAGCTTGGTCTCCCATTTGATTCTAGCGACGCTACTCATGGACCAGCGTCACTAATGCCTGTGATTATAGAAACCTTAGTTTACAGAGACCGCATAATGAATATACCTATAGGGATACAAACTGCTGAGTGTTCAAGCAAGGGCCAGAAACACTTGGGCACGTTCTCAGCGGATGCTTAAAGTATGCATTCTACGGGTACACCGAAAGACACAATGCGGATCTAAAGGTGTTGTATTACCATCTGCAGCATTTTGATGGCATTGATCTAGTACCATAATCCCGACTTGCGAGCATCAGGTTTAGTGCATCGCGAGCCGAATGCAAAAGGCTGCTCTTCTGGGATCACTCCATCTAGTCCGTCAACACTGTTCCTCATAATATTTCACGAAGATTGCTAGCTCCGAAAAAGTATCCAGACGTGAAACTTACATCTCCAACTGTGACGTCTCCAGTTTAAATATTTAGCTAAAGACAGATCACAGAAAAACGTTTGCATGTAGGAAAGAAAGTTTTCTGTGCAATTGTTGACCTAGAAAAAGCGTTTGACAAGGTGGATAGGAGAGAACTTTAAGAAGTCCTGAAAGAGTACGAAGTCAATGGTTGGTTGCTAAAAGCAATAAAAACATTATATACTGGTAGTAAACCTAGTGTAAGTGTTGAAGGAAAATTAAGTGACAAATTCGATATTGTGCAAGGGGCTAGACAAGGATGCGTTATGTCATCATGGCTATTTATTATATTCATGGACCAGTTTTCAAGAATGACTCTCTTCGACGAAGAAGGTATAGATTTAGGTTAGCTTTTGCAGATGATAAGGTTGTTATGGCAGAATCAATCGAAGACCTGCAAAGAATGTTAAACAGACTCAATACGAGCATGAAGAGAATAGGTCTGAAATGAACGTAAAAAAAAAGTTATGGTGTTTGAAGGAAAGAATGAAAAAACAATATGCAATATTTTTGCGTGAAAATAGGCTGCATAGCTCAAGACTAGGATAAAACTTCGATGAAGTATTGGTGAAGGATGGCTAGTGTCCACCAGCCACGGTTAAGCCACTCTGAACATGAGAACATACTTTAGCACCTTCGGCGGTTTCTGCTGATGTGCGGCTGATATAAACATAACATTATGGCAAGTTCTAAATTTTCTAGGAATTATTTTTGTGTGTCGGGTGAAAGTTAGGCGTGACTAACCGCGTGATAAAAGTGTGCATGGCTTACGCATGGCAATATACTTGGAAATATCTGGCTAAAGCATGAGCCACGGATGAATGACAGCATCGCTCAGACTTGCTCTTGTCCATCTCCCATGCTTAGGACACGCTCTAAATGAATAGCAAGTCGACGACCTGGATGCCCCGGATCGTGCACCAGGTCGTTCATGACGGTATCTACGAGAACTTTAAAAAAATTCAATTTGTGCTAACAGACAAAATAAATATCAATGATGATTCGACGATTTAGGTGCAGCGAATCGCGCACCAGGTAGTTTAGCACGTATTTTAAAAAAACGTTTTCAAAATTAAAGTTTTACCAACTGCCAAAACAACTACCAATAGTGAATCGACGATCCAAGTTCACCCGATCGTGCAGCAGGTTCTTCAAGACGTCATCTATGAGAACTTTAGGAAAATTTAAATTGTGTCAATAACCAAAACAACTCCAAATAGTGAGTCGGTGCTCCGTGTGCACCGGATCAAGCATGATGTAGCTTAGCGCACGTTCTACGAGAACTTTTCCAAATTTCAATTGTGCTAACAGCCAAAATAATTACCAACGGTGAATCGACTATCCGGGTGCATCGGATCGAGCACCATGTAGTTTAGCACGTGTTCCACGAGAACTTTCTTGAGGTTTAAATTGTGCCAAGGGACAAAATAACTAACAATGGCGAGTCGATGACCTGAATGCCCCGGGTTGCGCACCAGGCACTTCAAGACGTCATCTACGAGAACTTTAAAAACATGTAAATTGTGTCAATAATCAAAACAACTCCAAACAATGAGACGATGATTTGGGTGCCCCGGATCGTGCACCAGGTAGCATAGCATGTATTTTACGAGAACTTTTTTGAAATTCAAATTGTGCGAATAATCGAAGCAACTCCACATAAAGATTCAACCACCTGGGTGCGCCAGATCGTACACCGGGTCATTCAAGACGTCATCTATGAAAACATTTCAAATACTTCAATTGTGCCCGCAGCTAAAATAACTACCAGTGGTACTACATGACTCTAAATTTGTATCTTCTCACAGATTACGTTTTGAACTATCCAGCGCACTATCCGTTATATACGGGTCGACAAATCACCATCGGTAGCTACTTTGGCCGTTGTCACAATTTAAACTTTAAGAAAGTTTTCATAGAATACCTGCTAAACTACGTTGTGCACTATCCGATGCACCTGGACCGTCGACTCACCATTGGTAATTCTTTCGGTGGTTGATACAATTTAAATTTTTTTTAATTTCTCACAGATGAAGTCTTGAATGACCTGGTGCACGGACTGAGGCACCCGGAGCATGGACTCTCTATTTGGAGTTGCTTTGACTACTGACACAATTAAAACTTTTTTAAGTTTACGTAGATGACATCTTGAATGATGGGCTGGACGATCTGGGGCACCCAGCTCGTCCACTCAACGTTTGAACTTGTTTTAACTATTAGCACACTTTTAGTCTTGAAAAAGTTCTCTTCGAATTCATACTAAACTATCTGGTGCGCGACCTAGTGCACCTGCGTGCAAAGCTTAGATTCCAAAAATGTACTCGCACATGACGTCCTCAACTAACTGATGAACGTAAACTGGTGAATCCGGATCGCCGACTCACCATTAGTAATTATTTTGGCTATGAGCATAATGTAAATTTCTTTAAAATTATAGTAGATGACGTCTTGAATGGCCTGGTGCACAGCCCGGGGCACCTGGAGAACGGACTAAGCATTTGGAGTTGTTTTGGGTATTGATACAATTAAAATAGTTTTGATGTTGTCGCAGATGACTGCTTGAAAAACCTGCTGCACGTTCCGGTGCACTCGGATCGTCGACTCACCGTTGTTAGTTATTTTGGATGTTGGACCAATTGAAATTTTGAAAAAGTTCTCGTAGAATACGTGCTAAGTTAGATGTTGCGCGATCCAGGGCACACGAAGCATCGACTAATTATTTGGTGTCGTTTTGTTCATTGACATCATTTATATTTGACTGAAGTTCTCGTAGATGACGTCTTGAAAGACCTGGTGCATGACTCAGGGCACCCAGGTCATCGACTCACCATTTGGAGTTGTTTTCGTTATTAACACAATTCAAATTTTTTCAGAACGCAATCATAAAATGGCGTGTTTTCATGCTTCCATAGACAAATACAAAAGTACGCGTTTTCAGCGGTGTCTGGCGGTGCATTCGATAAGTTACAGATGGGGGTTCAGTTAGCAGGGTGTGACATCCGAGTTCGAGAAAGAGCTCGATTTTTGCATATCTCCGTATGTTTTTAATGCTAGAGAGAGGCCAAGGTTGACAAAAAATAGAAAGAGAAATTTATAGCGGATGGGTGAGTCGATGTTTTTAACGAAGAGTGTAGCGTTTTCCTATCGCATCACACATGACACTTTGTTGTCTCATTCACGCTTGTTAGAACAAAAATGCAGTAGAGCTCGTGTGTACCTTAACCGGCTCAAAACGCGATTTTCATTCTTCCATGGAGATAACGAAATCACGCCATTTATGATTTTGTTGTGAAAAGTATCGTTCATGACTCCTGTGAAATGAGAGCTTTTTTTAAAACTCGCACCATGGTCTTGCAGCTTGTCCTCAGTTTGGACGCCTGCGGCTCCCTCACCTACGACTCGTTAGTTGACATATGGAAAAGAAATCGGTTAAGATGGTTTAGGCATGTAGAGAGAATGAAAGATGAACGACAAACGAATCAAGTATATCAAGGTAAAGTGAATGGTAGTGTACTCAGGGCGGACAGCGAAAAGAATGGTTACTATGTGTGTATGAGACCATAGTCCCAAGAGACATAAGAAGTGATAGGAAGACGAGAGCTTGAATGAGAAAATGCATGGACGTGAAGGAAGCTAGAGAAGTATGCCAGGACGGAAAAGTATGGCGACAAGTAGTTGATAAAAAGAGTGTAAAGAGAATGAATGCCGCCTGAAACAAAAGACCTTGGATAATAATGGGCCCGAGTGGGGAGCTTTATATGATGACTTTGTGAGCCTGTTCAGTCGGGATGTGCTAGAGAGATTGATCAGCAACCTGGGTCAGAGCAGTGTTGAAAAACAAAAATGTTATTTAAATAAATAAAACAAGAGTTCTATATCAATCTAAAAAGTCTATACCTCCTTCCCCACACTGCTCCCTTCCCCATCGAGTCAGTTACGCTTAACACAAAAGGGAAATTGCTTCATGGTATAAATTATATACATGTATTTCAATATATAATTTCATAATATTATATATAATTAAAGAAAAGGTTAAACAACCACCGCAGGGTCCCATTGGGAACAGCTGTTATATAACAATTACATCGGCTCACAGTAGAACCGCAAGAAATCACACTCATGGCCACATCTCACGACTGTGAGATGTGTGGCACTATGAAATTATGACGACAGGCTGCCGAAACCCTCGTGCGTCTTGAGGACATGAAGCGACCAAAGGAAAAGGATTCTGAAGAAACAGAATCATATGATGGAATAACCAAAGTAGACAGTCGTAATGTCAGTACTATGTAAGCTGTTTGGCGAATAGAAGAATTGCCTTCATTTCAAAATGCTACTATAGCCATGGGATTGGTAGAAAATGATATTCATATATTTAACATTTTTGGAGAAGCGTGTAATGTCATGATGCCTAAGATATTAAGAAAGTCTTTATCTTCGTTTTTAATTTCTGATAACATTATATCTTCATATAAAATGTGGGGTAAATTTGAATATTATTTTTGTGAAGGATTTACAGATAATAAAGAACAGAGCATCACAAGAAATTAATGAAGTTTCAAATTCAGAAAATCTTCCGTGTTCTGATTTTGGTTTACCTAATCCTGAATATATTGATTTTTAAACGGTAGAAGAAGATATATTATTTATAAAACAAAATCATAAAATCAGTATTTAACTAATGGAACGATTCAACGAAGATCAAGATTACATTTTCAAAAATATAATTAAATTTGAGGATGAAATGATTTCCATTGATGGTCCTGGGGGCACTGGGAAGACTTTTCTATATAGAACATCAATTCACTATTTTATTGGAAATGGAAAAAGAGTAGTGTCAATGGCATGGACTGGTATAGCATCAATTTTGCTCCCTAGTGGTACGATAAATCATGGAATTTCCAGAATGCCATTGGATTTGCAAATATCGTAACTAAATTTTAAAAATTACAGTCAGATGAAAAAAAAAATTAAAAGAATGTGACGCTATTATTTGGGATGAGGCATTCATGATTCCTGAAAAGGCGTTGGAAATAGTTGATAACATGCGATCGTGCAATAATGATTTTCAGAAATTTCCATTGAAAATCAGAAAAGGAATAAATTGTTCTTTTTATTTAGCCGACGATTGGATAACAAATGATATATTTGAAGAAATATATGGCCCAGGTATAAGTGAAAATGATGATTTGTCAAATTGTGCAATACTAGCTTGCCATAATGAAGACATTTATAAATTGACTGATAAAATAATCAAGAAAATTTTAGCAAAGGATGTAACATATTACGGTGTAGATTATGCAAAAGATAAACGAATGGACCAAACTGATGATGATGCTCAATTAAATTTTCCTGTAGAATATTCATATTCGTTGAGACATTCAGGTTTATCAATTCATAAATTACCTTTAAAAATTGGAGCAATTGTAATGCTGATAAAAAGTCTGAGTATTAGTGAAGGGTTTCGTAATGGAACACGTCTAAAAATTTTACAATTATATAAATTTAATATTAAAGTTATGGTCATTGTTGGTGCAAAAAAAAGGAACTACGGCTTTCATACCACGAATAACTTTAGATTCTGGATGATTTTCTTCTGTACCATTTACTTCATATAGAAGACAGTTTCCAATTGTTTAAGCTTTTGCAATTACAATAAATAATCTCGAAGTCAAAGCTTTGAAAAATTAGGAATATAGTTTCATATACCTTTATTTTCTCATGGACAATTATATGTTGCTCTATGTAGATGTCAAAATTCTGATAAATCGTCTAGACCCAATCTATTTCAGATCAGGCAGGTTCTACACTTGGATTTGAGTTACATTGTTACTACAGAATTACATAACATTACAGAATTACTTGAATTATATTATTTTTGTAAATCTTTGTGATGTTGTAAAATGAGTATCTGAATTCTGATTTCGAAATGATATGCACATATATTTTAATTTTTTCTGGAATAATTTAGGGGGTTATTAAGAATTAAAATTTTGAGAAAAATAAAAAGTAAAAATTATTCGCATGATTCAATTAAAATAATTCTTCAATGATTCTTATGTTATGAACCAAATAATTAATAATTAGCTGATTAATTTTTTTGAAGTATGAAATTGAATAAAAATTGAATTTTAATTTTTCTATATTCAGCAACATAAATTAATTATCTATTTTAAGGTGATGTGATTGAACACTGGATATAATTCGTATAAGAAAAATTTATTTGTATTTAACCTATCTATATTAAAATTGTATAATCTTTTGAAAACTTTATGATCTTGTGTAAAGATTTTCTGAATTTAGTTTTCAAAATTATATGTACATGTGTTTTATTTTTTTCAAAAATAAGTATAACGGGTTATTTATCATTATTGTTTTGTAAACTGATCGATTGCTTATTGACTGATTAATTTTTCTCACAATGTTAAATTGCGTCAAAATTGAATTTTAATTTTTCCCGATTAAGTAAAATAAATTGATTATTTACTCTACGGTTATGTTATTGAGTGTTGGATATCATTTGCATAAGAAAAGTTTTTTCATATTTAAAATGCCCCAAATTCAGTTACATAATTTCTAAAAAGTTTCTGATGTTTCGAAATAATTATCCGAATTTAATTTTCAAAATTCGATGTGGATATGTTTCAATTATTTTGCGATGTATCTTCGTGCGCTGTTATTTTTCTAAATCATTTAAACGTTTTAATGCAAATATTCGTTTATTGATTTTAATGCTGTTAAATGTGTATCGGATCGGAATATAATTTGAAAAATTATAGTACAATGTTTTTATGGTCATAATTTTTTGAATAGTAGGTATTATGGTTTTAATGATTTAGTGACGTATTTTGATGCTCTCATTTACAAAACCGGTCGTGAAAGTACCCGCAAATGTTATTGTACAAAAATTATGTCAAAAAATGCTAAAAAATAGTAATTTGAAAATCGGTCAAATGATAAAAATTAGTACAAAAAAAACTAAAAAATAAGGCTATTTCTCATTGCTTGATTTCTTCAGTGCAATATCTACTCCATGGGCCAATAAGAAATGTTTTAAAATCATTACAAATTTTTTCGAGAATCTTAAAAAAATGTTTTTAACCTTTTGTAATCTTTCAAAATTTTTAAAGCGTATATAAACTTTATTTCGAAGTCTTCAAAGATCCGAATTTTCTAAAAAATTTTTTTTAATCTTTTCAAATCTAAATTATTATTTTAATCAAAATGATAAATAAGGAAATAAAATCAATGAGGAAAGTCGTGAAAAATTAAAATATTTACATTTCGAATGTTTTGAACTAAAAAGAATTATATAATTACAAGTGATTCGAATCTTCTGAATCCGACCTCAAATTGAGACATGTGATGTTCAATAAAGCCACTTCGGCACTGATTTTACAGTACCTAATTAGTGTTTTTAAAAAAAGCTTGTTATCTTTTATATTGTTGAACTTATCATCTTTTCCCCTTATTATTTTAACAGTGGTCTTCTGCACTTATTATTTTCATTAAAAAATCTATTTTATATGTATGATATATGTGTGATCTGATAATCTAAAATAAAAGCATTACAAGAATTAAATATGAATCCCTTTGAAATAATAATATAATAAATAATCAAATGTATTGGAATATTCCCAAAAATGTCGCGTTTATTATTTCCTAAAAAAATATTTTCATTTTCCTTGACATGTGACTTAATACCAAGTTTAAAGACAGATAAAGATTATTTTGTTCTTGGCAATGAGACCTGCGAGGCCAGCTATCTTTTTAAGTACCATGATAAATGGGAAGTGTCTCAGATCACTGATATTTTTCTAATATTATTTTAACAAATATCAATGCTATGAAATAATTTTTTTTTTTTAATTTTTGGTGATTACAAATTTAAAAAATTTTCTGATTTCCTGAATTCAAAATTTAGGAATTTTTAAGATTCAAGTTTCAAAGTTTCGGAAATTTGGCATTGCTTATTTTGTCTAGTTGCATCAACTTTTAGTTTCAGAATATTTGAATATAGTTGCTAAATAATTTCGGTGGTTTTATTTTTTTCGGCAATATGTAATCTCAGAAATTTTCTAGTGCGGTAATTATAGTTTAAGTATTTTTGGACATTTTGGTTAGTTTTCGCTAAAATGATGTCATCCCATATAATTTTAGCTTTCCTGTGACAAAAAATTATGAATGTTTAAGAAATGAAATAATATTTTGAAACATTTAGATTCAGTAACGTAACTAAGCAAACGTGACCCCCCGCCCCCGCAGAATTTTCGACGGCGCCCTTTTACTACATTTTTCTATACTTTCAATTAGGTTAATTATTGATAAGAAAAATGAGAGCTTTTTCATTAAATTTTTTGAACTTTACAATGGTTACAATGAAATAATATTCTTATCCATAATCAATCTACACAAGGAAAATTATACTGAATATTGTCATGCAGTTGAATAAGATAACTTAAAAGGTAAATACAAGTTTGCTTACTTAACTTGAAGTTAAGTACCCTACAAGTTTAACAAACCACGCCGTTTCTTCTTTGAAACAAAATCTGTTATGATTTCGTTCAAATCGATGCTCGTAGCAACTTCGTGCTCTATACTCAAAATTGAAAGATTGCTTAAACGTTCTTGACCGATCGTTGAGCGTAAGTAATTTTTGATCAATTTTAGTTTAGAAAAAGAACGTTCAGCTGAAGCAGAAGAAATAGGTATTGTCAAATATAAAAGGAAAGCTGTGCAAAGATTTGGCATGTTGCTAGTTAGTATGTGATAATTGGAAAACAATATTCTCGCTAAATCCGAAATATATTTCAAGTTTTTTGTCTTTATTTCTTCTGAAACTAAATTTTTGAAAGAAATGACTTCATTGGCCAACGCATTTGTCAAATCATTTTCATATTTTTCACATAATCTTTCCGCATGTTTAGAAATGTCTTTGTCATCATACGTGAGTATTTTTTCGGGATTCAAAAACTACCACTCCTTTGAAACGGTTTTTAATTTGTGAAATTTGTACATCCAAAGATGCGAAGAAAACGGAAATCTTAAATTCCTGAAGGTGGTCGCCAACTGAATGATCGTTACAAAGCTCTTCATGGAATTCTTTTACTTTTCGCGAACGACGTTGAGGAAAAGAAGTATCAATTTGACAGCTTTTGGCTATTCCTTCTGCTTCTTTTACGACTTTATTGAAATTAGCTCGTAAAGATAAAAAATTGTTTCTCACTATTTCTAGTAATTTACAAGCTTCTTCTAGCGCCATTT
>JAWWEA010000101.1:12437481-12448306 GCA_035222095.1 Andricus quercuspetiolicola | reverse complement strand
TCTTTTCGTTTTTAATTTATACCAGACTTAATAAATTATCTTTTTTGACTGATGAGGGTCCAAAACAGTGACCGAAACGTTTCAAAACGGATAATTGGCTTTCTTCATTTTTTTAATTTGACCTTCATTTCCATGACTTGCATCGTTACTTAATTCAAAAAAGGTCGAGACTAAACGTACAACAGTATTATATTCCGAAAATTAAAAATGTTTTCCACATATAAACACCGTTAAATTTTTTAAATTTATAAATCAACATTAGAAGGACATAAATGCAATTTTAATACTACCTTAAAAATGTTGAACAAATATACTCATAAACGTTTTTGCAATTGTAAACGAAAAAAAATCTCAATGGTCGGTTTAGCTGAAGATCTGATCAGATATGGACATTAGCAGGAGATGAAATTTATGGTTCTGGGGTCAAATTATATCCAAAAATGGCAAAAAAGTAGATTTGAAAATTGACGCCCTGCAGGTCAGAAGGAACACATCTGGTCCTTCATGGAGATAATCATCTTTACAGTATTTATCTCTGGCAGAATTATTATGCATTCTATAGATAATGCATCCAAGGATAGTGTTTAATAAAAAATAAAAAAGACTAATTCGCAGTCACGAGAAAAGATAACGGTAGACGATAAGTACACACAAAACTACCAGGTATCAAGTTGATACGACAAATGGATCAAAATGATGCAAAGTTTTGATATCTCTATTCATGATCAACTTGATTCAAATTTCGAGATCAATTATCTGTCATGTGATTTCAACTATTCAGCATATTATGAGATTATTTAATCCTCTGACCTGGATGGTGATCAATAAACCCGTTTGGAATTAAATTATTGATCGGATTAAACAGAAAAATTATTTACTAAGTTCCGTTTATAAAAATGTATGAGTATTGAGGTTGTGAATGTTTGTCTGCAAATGTCATGAAATCTCGATCAAGGATCGATTATCGATATGCAAAACTTAAATTTAGCAGAAATCAATGCTCTCCGAAAATCGACAACTGCAGGGCATTTAGAACTAAAATTTAGTTATCCTGATAATTTTTCGAAGGTCTTCTCATTCTAAGAAGTAAACCTGGTAGTCCAGGTGTTGAAAATACATGTTCCTAAAGAAAGTTGTGTTGACAACTGAAATCTAAATCACCTTGATGGTTTTTCGTATCTCTCGTTACAAGAAAAAATCCTGGCAGTCAAGTTGTGCAAAATACATCCTCCTCGAGGAAGGTATATTCATAACTAAAATTTAAGTCACCCTAGCCGTTTATCCAGGGCTTTATCGTCCTAAGAAGTAAATCTAGTAGTCCAGGCATTCAAAATACATCTTCCCAGATAAAGGTGTGTTCAAAATAGAAATGTAACATTCCTCGATATTTTCTCTGGAGTCTCGTCATTCTACGAAGTGACCCTGGTAGTTCAGCTGTTCAAAATACATCTTCCTCGAGGAAGGTGTATTCAGGATAAAAATTTACGACCTAGACCGTTTTTCCAAGGTCTTGTCATTTTAGGAAGTAAACCTGGTAGTCCCGGTATTTAAAATGGATCTTCCCCGAGGAAGTTTTGTTCAGCGTAGAAATATCAGATTCGTCGACTGTTTTTCGAAGGTTTAGTAAGTCGGAAATTAAACCTGGTAGTCCGGAGGGTTCAAAATACATCTTCCCCGAGGAAGGTACGTTCACAATAGAAATTTATGATTCCTCGAACTTTTCACCAATCGTCACAATAGGAATTTAGGACTCCTCGACCGTCTTTCTAAGGTCTCGTCATTATGAAAAGTAAACCTGGTAGTCCAGGTGTTCAAGATACATCTTCACCAAAGAAGGTGTATCCAGAATATGAATTTAAGGTTCTTTGGCCGTTTTTCCAAGGTTTTGTCATTTTAAGAAGTAAACCTTAGTAGTCCCGGTTTCCAAACTACATCTTCCTGGAGGAAGTTGTGTTCATAACTGAAATTCAAGTCACCCTGATGATTTTTCAAATTTCTCCTGGCTTTAAAAAGTAAACCCGGGTAGTTGAGGCTATCAAAATGCATCTTTCTAGGGGAAAGTGTGTTCATAACTAAAATTTAAGTCACTTTAGCCATTTCTTCAAGGTCACGTCATTCTAAAAAGTAACTCTGTTATACCAGGTGTTCAAAATACATCTTTGCCGATGACATTTTGTTCAAAATAGAAATTCAACATTCCGCGATCGTTTTTCAAAGGTCTCGTCATTCTAAGAAGCAAACCTTGAAGTCCAGATATTCATGATACATTCTTTTCGAGGAAGGTGTGCTCAGAACTGGAATTTTATCCACGCTGACCATTTTCCTAAAGATTTGTCGTTCTAAGAAGTGGGCCAGGTAGTCCAGGTGTTTGAAATACACCTTCCTTGAGGAAGATGTGTTCAGAACTAAAGTTGAAGGAACTCTCACCTCTTTTCCAAGAAGAAGAATTTTTCCTTCTAAGAAGGAAACCTGGAAGTCCAGATATTCATAATACATTTTTTTCGAGAAAGGTGCGTGCAGAACTGAAATTTCACCCATTTTCTTTTTCTAAGGACCTTTTTCTAAGGACTCGTCATTCTAAGAAGTGAACCAGATAGTTCAGGTGTTAAAAATACATCTTCTCTGAGAAAGTTGTGTTCAGGATAGAAATGTAAGATTCTTCGACCGATTTTCGAAGGTCTCGTCGTTCTAAGAAGTAACCTGGTACTTCGGATATTCAAAATACATCTTCCTCAAGGAAGTTGTGTTCATAACTGAAATTTAAGATACCCTGATGGGTTTTCAAAGATCGAGTTTTTCTAATCTATGTATTCAAAACACATCATCCTCGAGGAAGTTGTGCTCATAACTGAAATTTAGGATAGCCTAATGGGTTTTCGAGGATCTAGTAATTCTAAAAAGTAAGCCTGGTAATCTAGGTGTTCAAAATACACCTTCCTCGAGAAAGTTGTCTTCAGAACACCTAGACTACCAAGTTTACTTAGAATGACAAGACATTTGAAAACCCATCAGGGTGTCCTAAATTTCAGTTATGAACAGAATTTCCTCGAAAAAAATGTATTTTGAACACCTGAACCACCAGGTTTACTTCTCAGAACTCCTTAATTTTTATTGATCCTCCGAAGCGAATCATATCAAGTTGAAATCCAAGATCAAAATAGCTGCAACAAATTTATACCCCATGATTTAGTGTGTAATTTGTTCACCTTCGTTTTCTAAAAATCACGCAGTGATGTTTATTGAAGATACTTCTTATCGCCGAATATGTCACACGTGTACATGGTATAATGTAGGTGCTGGAAAAATTTAAATATACAATATTACAAAAAAAATTTAAAGTTAATTAAAATTCCAATTAAATTATTTCTCCAAATAATTTTTTAAACTTTACCTTCACCATTGCTATTAGGCCGTACCTACATTTTACTCAATTTGTTACAAGAAAATGAAATTTGATGTAAAGTTTCTTTCTGAATGATTCTTTGTTAAAAATTAGAATAGTTAAAGTAGAATATTTAACATAAAATAATGAAGTTAATGTTACGCTTTCAATAAGAGTTTTAGAAAAAAGGAAAGATACTAAAAGATTCTTATCTTGAAAAGAAATAAATAAAAATGCCTACGTCTGTTGATCATATCATTAAAAAATGAAACATATTTAATGAGACAGAAAACAAAAATGATAATTTTTGGAAAGAGAGACGTATATATGCTTATATTTCAGAAGTGGCGTAAGATATCGAAATGTGAACTCAGCTTTTTTAGCTGAGCATGTAAAGTGGAACAACTTTGTTGGGTGAACTTTTTTCATATCATGCGTATGTTTTGAAGAATAGGAATCTTTGATTCACGGAAAAATCATCGCTGTTTTGCAAATTTGCAACTTTCTTCCAGTTTTCTGGCAGATTGAATAAAATGTATGAAATCCCTCGCCAGGATTGAAAAAAAGAATCGTTAAATATCTTAATTAATTAAAAAATATAGAATTTAAACCAAATTTGGGACCATTCTTTTTAAAACAAAATGTTGAAAAAATATTTTCTGGCGCCCAATCTAAAAAGTTTTATAATTTGAGCAAAATTTATGTAGATACGCTTGGTTCTTTTTATGTTTATAACGTCAGATTGTATAATTTGACATTTGACTTCGATATTAAGATATTATCATGCTTTTTGTTTGCATATTTACATAAACTAGATAAAAAAGCGTGTCTAAAAGTATTCCCAACTTTTTTCCGTAAGAAAGAATTCATGAATAATAAGTTTATTGCTTTGTTGATATCGTATTCATAAGTAGATAAATCCACTTCATTTAAGAAATTTTGATGAGGATATTAAAAAGGAAGTGTCTATGTGTACCGGAATTTCGGTACAAATAAGGGTGTATCTACACTAAAATACGGCTATTCGTACCGAAATTTCGGTACAAATAGCCCCCCTTTTCCAGCTCACCCTATTCGTTGGTACCGAAATTTCGGTACACGTAGACACGGCCTATTGAAAAATATACCTAAACCTATTTCCAAATAATTGTATTGGACTCTATTACTTTGTGACTGGATTTTTGCATTTTCTTTTTCGTAAAATTTTGTTACCATATGAGTTTTTGCTACTCCTTAAAGTAATTGGCATAATCTTGGAAATAACGAAAAACCGATAACAAATACCCTATTGTTCTCATACTTGTTTCCAGAGTAAAATAAAAAGTAGATGAATCTCAAATATATCTGTACAGTGTATGTACACACGTACACGCTCGTTTAGCTTTTTCCAGTTTCTAAAAGTAATAATGATCTTTTCAATGCTTCACCGTTCACTCAATTGCGAAAGCTCAAATAACTCCTGTTATAAATTTCAAAGGAAATGAAACATATAAACAAAAAATTGATAACTACAATTATACGATATCGGATAATTTTCATCCGCCTCCCGATAAAAATTATTCGACGTCGGATAATTGTATTTTTCAATTTTTTACAACGTTTTTATCCAACTTCAGACAAGAAATATCTTTGGGATTTACTGTGATAGTAAAATTATGCCAGCACTTGATTAATAAGCACTTTCGTCAAAAACGTGAAAGATCGTGCGAAGTATAATGTTATCACCTCCGATTCATAAGATATCCCTTCTGCATTTTTAAGAACTTTTAGCACAGTATTGGCAGTACCATGATATCCTGTAAAACAAATTTTTTCAAACGCGGGGTGGTAATTGGATGTAATTTAATTCAATAGAATGTTTATTATTATATTTTCCTGAACTTGTTCTCGGGTGAACCCAGTTTTTTATTATCAGCCACGGACTAAGTCATATGCCTAAGGGCCTAAGTCATCTCTTGTGATGATGCTGTAGTGATACAATATTAGGAGCATGGTGTAGTTTGGAACTCGTCTTCTACCGCTGCCTTTGGATGCTTTCTTAGTGCTACCATCTGCCACTCCATAGGTTTTTAGTCGCCCACTTCCTAATGATCTAGGATGTTTCTTACAATGCGACAGGTTACTTTTTAAAATAGTAACGAAGTTACCCTGAAAGTTACGAATAACGTAAATTTTCAGTAACCTAGTTACTTGTAACAAGTAGCTAACCAAATCCAGTACAGACAACGACAACGACAATGACGACAACGACAACGACGATGACGAAAGACAGATAGACACCGACGTAAAAACTATTTTTTCTGGCTTAGAGGGCTTCAAAACATCGACATTTTATGGAATCCGCAAAAGTCATTTTTCACATAAAATCAATACATTCTCATTGAGATGAGGATGTAAAAGTTGATTTTTAACAAAGTAGTTCTACTTTTAACGAAAAATATTAATTCTCAACCAAAAAAATGACATTTTTACCAAAATAGTTAAATTTTCGACCAAAAAGGAAGAATTTTGAAACAAAACACAGGAAGTCTCAACTGAAAGTGGTATACTTAAATTTTCAGTTACAAATTTATTTTTCAAACAAGAGGTTGAATTTTCCACAAAATAATTAAGTTCAAAACCGAAAAGTTGAATGTTTCAAGCAAATGAGATGAATTCCGTAGCAAAAATATAATAGTAGAAATTGAATTAAAAAGAATGAACTTTTGACCAAAAATATTTGACTTTCTTATTGGGTTCTAGTAATTCAGTTCGCATTTGAGCAAGAAAAACGAAAAAATTAGTCTTTCTTGTTAAAGAATCATCTTTTTGATCGAATACTCAACTCTGTTGTTGGAAATTAATTTTTTGAAATATTTGTCATTTTAGTTTATAATTCATCTTTTTATTTGAAAATTTGACTTATTTGTTAAAGAACCGTTTTTTTGGTGAGAAATAATTTTTGCAAATGAAAATGTAATTTTTCCATTTTTGATTCAAAATTAATAGTTTAAGTTGAAAATTGACATATACTAGTTAAACTATATGGCTGGAGATTCAAACACTTCGTGGAAAATTAGTTTTTTTGTGGTGGAAAGTTAATATTCTTGGTCGAAGATTCAACCTTTTTGGTTCAAAATGCAACTGTTTGGTTGAAAATAATTATGATTTTGATTTGGAACAAAAAATTGTCGGACAAAAATTTTGATTCAAATATGAAACGAGGAATTTTCCAAATGAATTATAGTTTTGAGTTGGTACCGGGACTTTTCCAAAATAACTAAAATTCTGAATTGCAAGAGAAGATTTTCGAGAAAAGTTGTAATTGTGATTTCAAATTGGGAATTTGTGAAAAAAAACTATAGTTCAGATATGAAATAATGAATTGTCCAAAAAATTATGATTCTAACTTGCAAGAGGACATGTTCGAGAAAAATTAAAATTCTGACTTGGAATAAGGAATTTTAAAAAAAATTATAATTGTGAGCGGAAACAAGACAATTTCCAAAAAATTAACAATTTAAACTTGGAACATGGAATTTTTGAAAAGAATTTTGATTTTAGTCTAGAACAGGGAATTTTTGAAATAATATTTTAATTGCGATCTGAATTAAGGAATTTTTCGAAAGAATTACAATTTTGAATGAGAACAAGGACTTTTGTAAAAGAATTATGAATTTTGTTTAGAACGAAAAATTTTCGAAAAACAATTATAATTCAGATCTGAAACAAGAAATCTTTCTAACGAATTATTCAATAATTTTATCTCCAAATGGAGGATTTTTAAAAAGAAGGATCATTCTGATTAGGAACAGAAAATTTTCGAGAAGAATTATAATTCTGATTTGGTACATGGAATTTTTCAAAATAACTCTCAGATATGAAATAGGGAATTAAAAAAAATTATAATTCTGACTTGGAAGAGAATATTTTCGAAAAGAATAAGAATTATAATTGTGAATAAGAATAAGAAATTTTCCCAAAGAGTAACAATTTAAATCTGGAACGTTGAATTTTGGGAAAGGATTCTGATTTTGTTTTTGAACAAAGAATTTTCGAAAAACAATTATAAATTCAGATCTGAAACAAGGTATGTTTCTAAACAATTACAATAATTTTTTCTCTGAACGGGAGATTTTTGAAGATAATTTCATTTTGATTTGGAACAAAAATATGTAATAACAATTTGAATTTGAAACGTTGAATTTTTGAAAAGAATTATCATTCTGGTTTGAAACTGGGACTTTTCAAAAAATGATTATAATTTAGGTATAAAATAATGAATTTTTCAAAAGATACACAATTTTGATTTTTTTGACAATTCTGATTTGGAACTTTCGTTTGGAATTTGGAAATTTCATTTGGAATTTTCGTACAAAAATTCTCACTCTAATCCGAAACGAGGAATTTTCCAGAAAGAATTATAATTTTGATCTGAAGCAAAGAATTTTCCTAAAAACTTATAATTCTGATTTGAAGGAGATAATTTTTCAAAATAATCAAAATTTACATCTGATCCAACACGAAAAAACAATTTTAGATAATGTTAAATTTATCAAACGATATCTCTGATTAATGTAAGATTTTACTTGAAGGTAAAGTTTGTCGAAAATGCATAAATATAAGAGTTTAAATATTTATAGAGCAATTTTAGTTTTTGAGATTTTTTTTTGATTCTCGGATATTTTGGAAAGAAAATAATAAAATTGTTTGCTTCCTGAAAGTATATTAATGTTTTTAGAGCTATATATTATTATATATAGGTATATATGTCTAAAATTCTTACAAAAATGTGAATAGTGATAAAAAGATAAGTTTAATAAAAGAAGGCGATTGTATAAGATTTTCAGCTTTGTTTAAACAAGCAGAAGCTGATTGCGATACTCATAAAAAGATGACATCACCTCCAACAAGATTTTTCATCAAGTTATTTTTCTTCAAAATGATGACATTGAATCATTTACACTCTTAATGTGTTTTACCTTACTTTATTCACGTGTCGTGCCTGGATTCGCCAAAAATATTTGCTTAATTGTCAATGAATTTTAATTAACAGCAGAACGCGTGGGGAGAACCATGTTTCTAATTTTTCATAAACTACGTTTTATTTTAGAGATAAGGATTTTAAAACTAAATTTAAAAATATTTAAAAAGTCATTTTTTTTCTTAAAAAAGACCTCTGTGCCCATGATTTAAAATATGGTCGTGGATAGTCCAGCTTTTTAGGATGAATTTGTAACCTATTTATTAAATATAATTGATAAATATCACAATCCTCATCGAATGGAATTTTAAACCTCCTCTCCCCTTGTTACATGAGATTTGGTATTTTTCACTCAATATATCAAAAATATATTAATTATTTTCACTATAAACGAGATTTCAAAAAAAGAAGGGATTTCGAAAGATTTTCAGTGATTTGAAGGGATTTCAATATATTGCAAGGGATTATAAGGCACTTCGAAGTACTCCAAAGTATTTCAAATAGTTACAAAAATTTTACGGAATTTATCGAGATTTAAAAAAATTTCTAGGGAATTCATGAGATTTTAAGGGATTATAAAAGGATTTAGGGTATTTCAAATGATTTCAAAGGATTACCTGTGGTTTCACAATTTTCAAATGATTTAAAAATATTTTAAGAGTTAGAAGATATTACCTAATACAATTTGAGAGAATCTCAACTTTTCCATGGATTTTATAGGATTTTAAGAGACTTCAAAAGTTGAATCAGATTTTACGGGATTTAAAGGGATGCCGAAGGATTCTAATGGAGGTTTAGCGTTATTGAGGAATTTTAATGAATTAAGAACGATTTTCGCGAATTGTAAAATATTTTAAGGGATTTCACGAGATTTAAGAAATTTCAAAATATTTCAAAAGAAGTCAAGGGATTTTAATTCCAGCGATATTAAAGTATTTTCACGAATTTTGAAGCATGTCAGGGGATTTTAATGGAATTTCGAAGATTTCAAGAGATTTGAAGGTATTTTGATGATTCCACAAGATTTTAAAAGATTCCAAACTATATCCATGGATTTCATAAGATTTCACGGAATATCAAGGGATTTCCGAGTAATATAAAGAATTTTAACGAATCTCGAGAAATTTGAATGCCTCTCAAAATATTTTAAGTGATTTCAAGACACTGAAAGATTCCCTTGGATTTAAAAGATTTCAATCAATTTTAAAGGGATTTCATAGATTTCGAAGGAATTTTAAAGGATTACAGGGGATTTTAATGTCATTTTGAAGGTTTCAAGCAATTTCACGTATTCAAAAGATTTCACGAAACCTCAAAGTATTAGATATTTATATTTTATTGGATGACTCTTGTCTTATTTCGAAATTCGTTAAAATTTTCTTTAAAAACATCAATATTGACGCCATTTTATCAAATGGTGGCGGTTGTTCTGAAAATATTTAAAGTCAATTTACTTGAGCATTTTTTTTTGTCTGAAAAATAAAAATTCACGTTTTTTTCGCAGACGACACTAGATAAGAAAAAAGTCGAAGGAACAACATTGTTTCTCTAAAAAAGTTATAGAAAAGTGTCTGTGCATACTTCTATCTCGCGTTGCTTTTGATATTTTTGTAAAAATATGATATTTATTTTGATGACATTTTTTTTTTGGCAACAGTACAATTTTATGGTGTCATAAAAAATTAAGACTGTAATTTAGTAGTTTCCAATCAAAAGTAGTAGTTCTACTGTTAAATTAAGCCCTTTCTGATTTTTCATCATACCATAAAGTTGCCTTGTTAAGAAAAAAATGAATCTTAAAGTATTTTATACATTTTTGCGAAAAAATCTCGGAAGTACCACGATTTAGAAAAAAGTGTAATGTGACATTTTTCTAGAACTTTTTTAGAGAAAAAATTTTGTTTCGTTGAATTTTTTTCGTATCTTGTGTCGTTTTGAAAAAAAATGAATTTTTGCTTTTCATCGGAAAAAAAATCCTCCTGTGATTTCCCCCTGTGAAAATTCCCGCTGTGACTTGAGCATGGATTGCCTTTCGAATCGGAGAGGCAGTTTTTCGCGATTATTTATTTAAACTAAAGATAAATACAAATTTTCATCAATTTAACAAAAAATCCTAGGGAATTTTTAAAAATAAATTACAAAACAAAATATTAAACATGTCTCAAGTAAACCTATCTTGTACTTGACTAATTTCAAGTTTAAAGTAAGATTTTATTGATTAATATATATTTTTCTCTGAATGAGCAGAATCTGTTATCGGTGTTTGGAAGCATATTTTTCTCTAATTTTCCATTTAATGTAATTTGTTACATTAGAAGATTAATTGGTTGGAAATTGTGTTTCATATAATATTTTTTGAAAATAAATTTATAATTAAAAACGTCACGTAATCGGCTTAATCCCCCCCCCCCCATGCAATTGTCCGTTATATTTTTGCTAATCCCTCACCCCCCTTCAGGGTCACGTGATTTATGGACGGT
>JAWWEA010000101.1:12390524-12400542 GCA_035222095.1 Andricus quercuspetiolicola | reverse complement strand
ACTCGACAACACTCTAGCATTTGTGTATAGTGACTTTGCGGGATTAGGCAAAATTGCTGTAAATAAAATTTAACAGTCGTCGTCATTGTTGTTGTTATACTTTATTTTGAGATATTACGGGATTATGCGCTTTGCATAAGCTAGAGGTTAACTTGGTACATAACAAACGCTGTATATAGCTTACCAAATCCACAGCGTCCTAAAGGTATTGCTTTTAACTGTATCGGTGAAGGTCTCTGAAATCCACAATACAAAAGACCATCCAGTATCTTTTGTGAAAGACCCATTTGAAAGAAAGTCACGTCTTGACTGATTTTAATATCACTCGTTCTTAAATTATCATCAATATTGTGCGCCTTCGAAACAGGCATGATTTCTCCTTTAGAGGCTGAAACAAATTCGCAAAAATTAATTTTAATTTCAATTTTTAAATTGTCGCACCTTCCACCCACGGCTACTCATGACCTGGTACTTCGATACTGAATACGACCGCGAAAAGCGGCAAGTGATTAGTAGATTCGTTGGTGTCAATCGTTGTTTCGGAACTCTATATTCTGCTTGCGCATTCGTCATAGTTCACGAGTATAAATACGGGAGAGCCCGCCTGTAGGCATTCGACAATCACACTGGAGGGCCTTATAGGGGCCTAACATTCATACGGGAGAGCCCGTTTATAGGGATCCGAACATTCATTCTGGAGAGCCCATTTATAGGGATCCATCTTTCTTACAAACGCTAGTTCGGATGCCAACGACTGAGACCAAGGATTCAAAATATTAACTTTTTTCACATTAAACGTCGAAATATAAACACAACTTCACATACGCACACGCACATTCACATAGATAATAAACGGTCAAAAATTAAAGTGACAAATGAAATATTTGAAAAAGATGTTATATTTGTTGACTAGTGAATAGTTATTTTGAGTCGATGGGATGTCGGTGTTGATCTAGTAGTCATGCAAACTTTTGTTGTTTTTTTATTTTAAAAAACAAGCTTTCGCTTGATGACACCAAGCCTCATCAGAAATACATAGTAATAGTGAGAAAACGTTGTTGCCTAGTAGAAAAGAATTTTGAATAGACATCGATTTCTAAAAAAAAAGGAAGAGATGTTGTATATTACAATTCTACCATTCTACTTACTTGAGATATAAAAAGTTAACAATAACACATACATTAAAGTGAATAAAGATCCAACATAAAGAATACAAAATGAACTCAACAAACTTATTTGCAATCTTCTACAACTAGAATTTATAAATTCAAATACAGAAAAATTTCTTAAAAGCTACAATGGTAATGCTCCAAAATTTTACGGAATACCTAAAATCCATAAAGAAGCAATTCCACTTAGACCAGTCACTTCTTTCATTGGATCACCTATTTACAACCTATACAAGTATGTTGGTAAACGAATCCAACAAATAATTGGAAAAACGACCTCTGTCACCAAAAATAGCTGGGACCTCATCACAAAAATTAAAAATATTCAAATTACGAAAAACCACAAAATAGTCTCTCTAGATGCCAAACCCTTATTCACTAATATCCCAAAGCAACTTGATCTAAAAAACATAAAAATTGTCATAAAATCGGCGAATACACTAACATGCCAGTTAAACAATTCTTAGAATTAATAGAATTTTGTTTGGGCAATGCATACTGCATTTTCCAGAATGAATTTTATAAACAAATCTTTGTCACTCCTATGGGTTCCCCTCTTTCCGGTATAATTTCAGATCTAGTGATGGGAGGACTTGAAAAAGGTATCATCAAAAGCTACCTTTCAAATTAATTTTCTACTATAGGTACGTGGAAGACATCCTGACCTGTGTACCCGAACATAAAATCGACAATTTACTTATTTTTTTCAATTCCTACCATCCAAGATTACAATTCACTATCGAAATAGAAAAAAAAACAATCCAATAAACTTTTTAGACATTATCTTATACAGAGACAATAATAACATTATTACTAATTGGTTCCGCAAAGTGACATGCTCAGGAAGATATGCCAATTTTGAATCAAACATAGCAACAAAAGAAAAAATATCTGTTATTATCAGTCTAGTAGATAGAGCGATCACACTCTCTGATACTAAATTTAAAACACAAAATCTAAAAATTGTCGAAACTGCATTATAGAATAACAGTTACCCTGTTCATTTCATAAAAAGATATATCAATAAAAGATTCACTTATTTACAAAATAAAAATCAAACCCCACAAATAATAAATCAAAATAACTCTCCCAAATTCGATCCTAACAAACTCATTGTATTACCTTTCATTAATAAGCTCGCAAGATTTTACAAAAGAACATTCGCTGAATTCAATATTTTAATAACTTTCAAATACGAAAAAGATCCTTTTCATTGTTTTACCGAAAACAAAGATAAAACTCCAACAGAACTAAAAACTCATATCATCTCTATTTCAAATTCTTTTCTACTAGGCAACAACGTTTTTTTCCTATTACTATGTATTCCTATTGAGGCTTGGCGTCACCAAGCGAAAGCTTGTTTTTTAAATAAAAAAAAGCGACAAAAGTTTACACGACTAGTAGGTCAACACCGTCATCCCTTCTACTCACAGTAAAAAATTAAAGGTCAAAAATGAAAAATACGTTTATCACAGTCACCTGCCGTGTACGTGGGATGGCCACAGAAGGCGATTTTAGCCGCTGTCATTGTTCACGACCAGAAAACTCCGGACGATGCGGTATGTGTTCAGCAACACTGCATCCTGAATTAGATATTGCAAATGTCGAGCTCCCAACTCTTCCCAGAATAGTACACACCTCGCAAGGACGTTTCCAGTCGAGATGGATGGTGTGACCTTGTTCACCCTCCACAAGATCAAGACCTCCTGCTTCAGCTCCCACCATTTCTGGACCTTCTCAGTATATCGGAGCCTAATATTATTGTTAAGGGGAAAGCCTATGTCTATTATTCTTACGTGTTGAGCACGTTTTCTAACCAGAGGACATCTAGACGATTGTGTCTGACTATGTGGTCAGTCAGAATATTCCTGTCCCAGTAAAGGAGATTGTGTTCTTTCTCTAGTACTTTAACTGGGCTATATTTGTAGTAAGGCTCAAATCTCTCTATCAAATCAGTGTTCAGGGCAATTGTTTGGTGAATGATCCCAGCAACATCATTATGTCTGCGCGTATATTTTTACGAAGCAAGCATCGTACAGCCATCAACGATATGCTCGATGTTCTCATTGGGATCTCCACAAAGGCGGCATCTGTCAATAACTTGCTTGTGCAGCTGTTTGTCTCGACACCGAACAGCTAGCCATTCAGCAATGAGATGTCAGATGTTTTGGAAATCAGCCGCCGCCAGTTTCAAGGAGGTATACAGGTCAACTCTACAGCTGTAGTAGTAGAATGAGATGTTAGTCCTGTTTTGGAAATATTCGTGCAATTGCGTAACCTGAGAGTAACAGAAACGACGAACATACAAGATTCCTCTGCCTCCAAGCTTGTGTGGCAGAACTATTCAGGCGTCATTCATTCCACTGACCCTCTTGATCATTAGATATGTATGGTGGCAAAAGTCAAACGACGACTTCCAGACAATCTATTTATTTCACTCATGACGTTTCAAAACTGAAATTAGTTTCCTCATCATATTAACATAATGGAATCAAAAACAACAGAGGATTGTGTTGTGAGTGCTCGTATAAAAGTTTATAAGGGAGTGACAATGTTCATCCAAAATTTATTATAAAGTCCATAATTTCATTAGTTTTTAATTATTTTGGAGTGGCCTGAATTGAACTGAGAAATGTTGAGAATAACTCATCAAAAAATCACCCATCATATGGGAGTTTTCAAATTTGTAGATTAATAGAAAAACATATTCTTCACTTTCTATTCGCTTTCTTTTTCCAATACGTCTCCTCCCTTACCTCATTTCCCAATCTAAATCTTGCTATTCTGAATCATGTTCTCTCTCCACATCCTCTTTCTAAATACTTGGTACTCCTTCCGTTTTCATCATCTTATGCCATTCATTATATTTTGATTCCTCAAGCATCCTACATTTTTTCATTAATTGTCTTTCCATGTCCCTTATTTATTTTCCCATACTCCCTTATTTCTTCTTCCCATCTTGTTAAATCTATCGCCCTCCCTCTCCTTTCTTCTACCTTTTTCAAACACTTTTTCGCTAACACCCCTCCCTTGGCTTCATCTCAAGCTATGATGCCCTCTGTCCTGCTCTAGTACTTAATTTATCCCTTTGCGTTTCTTCTCTCACCATATATCCAGACGTCCTCCAGTCTACCCCTAGAGTCCACCTTATATACCTTCCTCGTAAACTCTCAATCTCTTTCCTTTCCTTCCATCCTCATATCTTCGCCCCACAACCTAATAACGGCCATACTATCGTATCAAATAACCATATTCTCCTTCTCCAGTCTTTTTTTAACCTTTTTTCCCCTATCCCACATATTTGTTTCATTATCCCTGTCGCTTTTTTATCTTTCTCCTATATGAACTTTGTGTTCTGCATTTGTTTGCAAAGTATATCCCAAATATTAAAACTCCTTTACTTCTTCTAACTTTACTCCCTTCCATCTCCCACTCCATTCCTTCGTTCTTCCACCTCCTTTTCAAAACCTCATTATCTTTGTTTTTTATACACTTAAATTCAACCTTTTCCCATCAAAGTATTTCTACAATCCTGTAATTAATCCCGTCATCCCTTAATCC
Organism: Andricus quercuspetiolicola; assembly: GCA_035222095.1. NCBI lineage: Eukaryota > Metazoa > Arthropoda > Insecta > Hymenoptera > Cynipidae > Andricus > Andricus quercuspetiolicola. The sequence goes on along the minus strand of JAWWEA010000101.1, from coordinate 12,395,812 downwards.
CTTCGTCCCTTTTAATTCTTTTATTCATCAGATAATTCAAAACATATGTGTTGTCCATTGCCCCCATTCCTTTTCTAAACCCCGTCTGATTCGGTGGATCTATCTTTTTTTCCTCAACTTATTTCTTCAATCTCGCTGAAAAAACTATTACATATACTTTATACAGTGTTGGCATCAGCGTCACTCCACTATAATCTTTAACCTCCTCTCCTCTGTCTTTCTTCACTATGGGCACCACTACTCCTTCTTTCCTTAACTCTGGCCACCCCTCTCCTCTCGATAATCTATTGCACATTATCCATGCCCATTCCTTTTGTTCTGTGCTCCCAAATTTCCATACTTCGTTTTGAATCTCATCTATGCCAGGCGCTTTTCTTTCTTTTTCTTCTTCTTCTTTTTTCTCCTAAATTCTTCTCCACTACTTTTCCCTTTTCTCCAATTTCTTCATTTCTTTCTGATCTCTTTTTTCTTCTCTTCACATTCCTCATCCCATCCACTTCTCATCCCCATTAGACTACTTTCTTTTTTGCTGGTGCACTCTAATCCTTTTTTATTTCTCCTATTATTATTTCCATCTACTCGTTTACATTTCCTTTTCCCGTTTTGATATGCCTGACCTTTTCCTTAAATTGTTCTTTTACTTTCCTTGACTAATCCCCTCTTCCTGCTTTCTTTACCTTTGCTTCCTTTTTATCCACACTGTTATTACTTGTTTCACCTTCAAATGTCACTATTATGGGAAAGTGATTCGAATCTATATAAACCCCTACCTCTAGTTTATTGACCTTCTCTCTTACCACATCGTCCTCTATCACATAATAATTTACCGTTCCCTTTTTTCCTCCAGAGCACGTATATTCCCTTTCCTCATCCCCCTCTATATTTCCGTTTGAAATAAACCATCGCATCTCCTCCAAATTCCTTATCAATTTCTTCTCCTCTCCATTCAGTATCTTGTCGTTGGATTTTCTTCCTCTTTCTCCTCCCAATTCCCTTCCTCCACTATCTCCTGTTCTCGCATTGAAGTTTCCCCTATTATAAGCCTAATCTCTTATTTATTTTTTTCCACCAGCTTTTTCATCTCCTCTGATTTCTCCTGCATATCACCGTTAACATACACCCCCCTTATCTTCCACCTCTTTCCTCCCATCTTTACCTCATCTACTATTCATCCTTCTTTTAATTTCGTCATCTCTTTTTTATCGTACCCTGTTATACATTCGTTTCTTCCTCCCATCACCATTCCTCCCATTGCTTTGCCTTTTTTTTCTTCCTCTTTGCACTTGGAAACTACCATTTGTAACCTCTTTTTAATCTTCCCCTTACTCTGGTCCATCCCCTTTCACCCAGCCACGTCTCCAACATTACTAAGACATCCCATTGTGCCAAATTTCTCATTAACTCCCTATCCTTTCTCTCCAAGCCTGCTATGCTCCAGTAACATATCATCCACTCTTCCCTTCTTTCGTTTCTCATCTCATTTGGTTTCTTACTATTTATTATTTTCCTATCTTCTGTTCCTTCCTGTCCTAGTTTCCCGGCACCTCATTTTTTACTAACTCTTCCCTTTCTTCGTCCCAATCCCACCATACATCTTCTATCTGTATTCTGCTATACTTAACCCACGTTATTTTTCCCTTAATTATCTCCTGTTCCGCTTTTTTCCTTAACTTATGCTGCATGTTCCTTTCCACCCATGTCAAGTCATCCTCTGTTCTCTCCAAGCTTCCATATAACGCCCTCTTCTTTGTCATCACTTCCCTCTTATGTTCCCATTTCTTTAGTTTCACTAGTACCATTTTCTCTCCTTTTCGCATTTCCTTTCATACACTTCGCATTTCCTCTATCTCTACCTTGACAGCTATCCTTTTCAGCACATCTTCCACTCCTTTCTTCAGTTCCTTTCGCTCTAATATTAGACCCTTTATCACTATGGTTCTTTTTCTTTCATCTCTTTCTTTTCCTTTTTTCCAAATTTTTCCTAACTTCTTTCCATTTTCGCATCTCTCTCCTAAGCTCGGCCATTTCTTTCCTAATTTCTTGTATTATTTACTCTCCTCTTTCTTCCTGCCTTTTTTCGTCCGTCTGTATTACTTCTATCATCATTTTGCGCACGTCATCTAACCGTAAATTTTCTACTCATATTGGCCCTCTATGTTCAATTTTTTCTTCCTCTTTCCCCTTGTCTTTCTCTCCCTCTCCATTTTGATCTTTTCCCGGTGGCGTTTGGTATATTTTCGGATTTTTTAGGTTGGATTCTCTTTCTACCTTATCTTCACTACTTCCTCTCTCCATCCTAACCCTCTTCCTATTCACGAACCTCTCGATTGAACCAAAACTCGCCAACCTCAATTTCTCCCTTTCTACTGTTTTTCTGTACTTGACCCTCCTTTTTTCCTTACGTTTCGGCGTACAGAACACTTCCTCTTCTGAGTCGCCGCTACCCATTAAACTGATTGAAGTATCCTCGCGTATCGCCCTACGTAACTTGTGTAACTTCTGTCGCCCTGACGCTGCTACTGGGCTGAACCGGTCTCCCCACCCTGCTCCCCACGTCAAACAAACTAGCCTCTCAGACTACCCAAAACAGACTCAAACGCTCAAAATATCACTCACTTCTTCACCTCTATTGATTTCAACACGTAATCTTTCACCCAAAAACTCTTCATAGTAAGTTTCGATTCCTATTGAATATTTCAAGCGTCGAACGGAGCGAACCGGTCAAGCGTGCAAACAAGTTCGCACGTACAGCGAGCAATACCCGCAAGGCGCGCCAAGGTCACGCGACGTATCTTATAAACAAAGGGTCCTACGAAGAAAATAAACATATTTTCGAACTCTAGAACTAATTAGACACCAAATTAAAATTTTCAACCAGAATAGGTCGATAGATCGCGGTAGAGGCATCCGGAAGAATATCACAGAAATTACAACCGTCGGAAACAGATCGCTTAGGGAAATTAGACGACCAACTCCCACATATTAACCTTCCCCAACCTGAAAGAGGAAACTACAATAGAAGTTTCGACACACAAAAGCACCAAAATACTACCCCCAAGCAAACCCAACCGAGCGATACAATAGGAAAATTAAACAACTAATTAAAACCTATTTAGATAACGATCACTCTACCTGGGACGAACACATAGATGACCTACAATTTTCAATTAACACTAGTAAAAATTCATCAACACAATTTACCCCTGCATTCTTATATTTAGGTCGTGATTTGGAACCACTCCAGTCCCTAAGAAAAAATTTAGAAACTGATAGCGAGATAGAATTTCAGAGTATCGATAAATGGACCGATAGGTTAAGAAAGTTACAAATAATTAAAGAAGAGCTTCAGAAAAATTTAGATAGAGATAAAACAAGACAAGCTAACAGTTACAATTTAAGGAGAAGACCAGTAGATAAAAAGGCAGGTAAGTTATACGACCAATATGAAGGTCCTTTTATTATTAAAAAGAAAATTTCCCCAACGATTTATGAATTGAAAAACCTTAAAGGAAAAAGTATAGGTGAATGGAACATAAACGACTTTAAACTAGAAAAGGCTAGTACAAATAGTGGTAAATAGATTTAGGGTAATATACTTAGACTTGAAATATGGCAATAAGGCAGTGAATCATTGACATTAACATTACAAACATATTGAAAACTCAAAAACCGACTCAATTGACCCTCGATAATTTGACTCACTAGATTATAAAGACAAAAAGACTTCTTTCCTATTTACAGCAAAATGGAAGCACCAAAATGCCCAATGTGTAGAAACCAAATCTACGAATCGAATATGGCAAAACACAGGGAAAACTGCGCAGCAATCAAATGGCTGCAATTAAGAAGGGCAGGAGTAGACGAAAAGGACATTAAATACCACCCACACCGCCACGTGCGACAAATAATCAAACAAGAGCAGAACCAACAAACTATGGAAATACCAGAAGTGGAAGATGAAGAGGAAGCAGCGGGTGGTTACGTGAACTGGTTACCAGAACCATACCAAAACACGCAGCAACACCCAGAATTGGAAAACTACGAAGGGGGCTACAGGGAAATTCAAAACATTCAACCACAAATGGAAAAACCTGAGGAGGAAATAGATCTCCAGAAGAAATTATTTCAATTAAGCCTCGAATTCGCTGAAAGAGCTCGGAGATACCACAAAAAAATGGAAGAGGACTTCAAACATCAAGCGAACGAATTACGAAAAAAAGAAGCCAAAAAACAAGAAGAGCGAAAACTAAAAATACAAGCTGAAAGAAATCTGAGCTGGCAAACCACCATATCCATACGAGAAAGGACAAATAGAGAAAGAAAGGAGGAATTGGCTAAACAGGAAGCCAAAAAGCAGGAAGAGGACCAAGCCATCGCAGAGGAATGGGGAGAATTTAAGCGAAGAAGAGACGAAGACTTTCAAAAAACGATCCTCGAAACTAAAAGGAAACAACAAGAAAAAAAAGCACAACTAATAGACCAAGAAGACTCAACAAAACCATTTGTTTCTCTCCTATCTCTCTCTCTCTCTCTCTCCTCAACTTCCACTACAACTTACATAAATAACTCTATCCTAACTAAGTTAAAAATTTTCCTTCTTGTGCGTTTCAGAATATTTTAGACTCTTAACAAGACATAATTGCCTCTAACTTTTTTTTTACTAGTATTGTCAACTTAATACAGCGAACAGACAAGACAATGTACGGAAAAGTTTCCAAATAAAACAAACAAAAAATAATAAAAAGATAACTCAACAACAAAAACTTACTCAAAAATAACCCAAACCAAATTTTTTTTTCCTGGAGGAAAACTGTCAACGAAAAATCATCGAGAACACAACGCTTTTTCGAAATAACCTTAGAAATAAGTTCGATAACTTTAAGTTCCAATTCTGTGAAAAACTCATACCGAAACCTATTTACATAATACACGACTCCTTTTGCAACAGCAGACCATTTAGATTCAGACAAAATTACACGTCTCCAAACGAGGACGGACAAACATATACTAAAGGAGGTTGGGAATAAATTAACCATAAAATTCAAAATTTACTAGACATTAAACTACCAGATATCAACAAAAACAACAACAATATTGAAAAAACAGCAGCAGACAACAACTTGGAGATACACCTACATATTGACTACCAGACGGTACAGGAACTGGAATCGGAACTCAACCAAGTTTCGGATATACACCCAAACCCCCGCGCGGGAGGAGGGGTGTAACGTAACCGTCACCACTTATCGAGACTCGGCACGGACCTGCACGAAAGGGTTGCCGCGTCG
>JAWWEA010000101.1:12081866-12098279 GCA_035222095.1 Andricus quercuspetiolicola | reverse complement strand
CATATTGGATCCGCCATCTTGAATTTAAAAAATTTAACATCAGATTTGGAATAAGCGACTCTGGGAACTTATCTACCATCAATTATGTCCAGATTCAGACATTTTTAATATTTCATATCCGGCATATTGGATCCGCCCTTTTGGATTTTGAAAATCCAACATCAGATTTGAAATCAGCGAAACCACAAAACCTAACTACCGTCAATTTTATCCAGATCCAAACATGTTTACTATTTCATGTCCGAGATATTGGATCCTTCACTTTGAATTTTGAAAATCCAACTTCAGATTTGGATTTAGCAACCACAAAAACATTGACCCCGCAAATATCACGTGATTCCGAAGTGTTTTTTCTCGAAAACATTGTTGGCACAATATGTTCTTCTTCGCCTGACTGTGGAGGGGTTAAAAATTATTTTCTCAAATTAGTCTTCTACACGCTGCCCCTCGTGGTATTCCTTTCAGATGCTGCGACCATGAACAAGATCTTGGAAGGTGTTATCGTCCACATATACTTCACAAAGCACATGTTTCACTTTGAAATGGAAGTTTACGACACTGCTACGACAACAGCCTTCTTACCTCATTTTCAAAGAAATTTCTAATTTTCAAATGTAATGCGCAGACAGAAGATGTGGTCAAATTCTCTCTGCCCGATTTAAGACAACCGTATATTCATTAATAACCTTAAAAAGAAGGGCTATCAATACTGTTTGAATACTGATACCTGTTATAAGGAATATCCCCATTTCTTACTTCGCCCTCAGCTCTCGATGAATTTAATAATAAAAGCTACAAATTTAAAAACCGAAATAATGGGTGGGGGGAATATAATCGTGAATGAAGCTATCAAGCAAACGACCGAGATTATAACTACTGTATTAGCACTTGCTCTTGAAAATAGCAGCCCTCAATAATAAAACCATAAAAACCCTTCAAATCATTTTTTGGAAGGCCCAGGGAATACTAAGGAGAAAACAGTAATTAGCTACCTACCTCTATAAAAACAGCATTGCAATTTGCTTGTCCAGTGAAACTCTACTGTGCAAATCTTTAAACATTAGACTGCGCGGGTATAAAATATATAGAAATAAAACTAACAGAGAAACAGCAATTCTAATTCAAGAAAACATAGAACACCACCAATTAGTAATTCTCAAACTTAATACCCTCGAGGCAACTGCTATAGAAATAACAATACACTTGAATCAATATGCAATTGCCTCTGGTGCATAACGAAAGGCCCTTACTAAGTTGCAACATAATATTCCCCCTTTTAAAATACTTGATCATGCCTTCCTGATTCATGGTAAATATACCATATTTTAGTTTTTCGGGAAAAAGACAAGGATCCACACCATCTAACTAGGTACAGACCCATCAGTCTTCTTAATACAAGGAGAAAAATTTGTTAATCGAAAATACTTTTCCGTATAAATTACTTCGAAGAAAACAGAATCTTATAACCGCAACAACACGGTTTCAAAAAAGGCCACTCTATCCAGAAGATTATACTCAGGCTCACACGAAGCTAATAGTTTAAATTTTAATCAGAGAAAACAAACTGGAGCTGTCTTTCTCGATGTTGGAAAGGCTTTTGATGTTTTTCAGCATATATATCTTCTTATAAAACTAATTAGCTACAATTTTCCAAGATTATTGATACTCTGTATCCATTGGTACCTAATTAATCAAAGTTTGCAGTCAAAATAAACAACGAACTCTCAGACGGAAGCCTTTGCCGAGCAGGTGTTCCTGCGTAGCACCTAGGTCCTGTCTTCCTTATTATATACGTAAACGATATCCTCAAGGTTTTCGAAGATTCAATCGGATTGTAGGTAGATGACCCCGCATTAATTACTTTTCCTCGGTCAATTCCAAAGATTCTAAAACTACTTTACAAAGCTCTTGAAATCATTGACGCATGGGCTAAACTCTGGAGGACAAAAAAAACATCTTGAAGTCAGAATCCATTCTCTTCTCAGTATGCATGTTGACGAAAATCATTGAACACGATCGTAAGAACAGATATAAGATTAAGGAAAGAGTCAGTTCTGAGTTAGATTTTGACACGTAAGGCTTACTCAGTTTTGCACCCGGTCTAGAGAAATGTTAAGACCTTCCTGAGCCTACTCAATTTGATTTAGTTAAAATCTTAAATGAGTTCATAATTGAGAAACTTTTGATATTTCTAATAAGGTTTGTGATTTTTGGGAGTTTGCCTTTGACACTATGCGCGCTCGTTTGGCTGGGTGGTATCCAGCTTTTTCTTGCAGTTTCGTTTCGACTTTCGTGCCGGGCACTCGTGTCCTTTTTCCTGAGACCAAGTTTCATGCGCTACTTTTCTTAAAGTGATATTGATTATTGGTTCGAGTTAACACCCGTGAATTCTAAAGGATTATTATGAAGAGAAGTTATAAATGATTTATCAACGGTTTTCGGTGTCGATGAATAGAGTTTTTATATTACGAATTTTAGTTGATTGATGTTTCATCTGGGAGATTATTCTACAAATAGGAAACACTGGATAAATGAAGTGGAATTAGTTTAACATATGGCAATGGCCAGCCGCTTTTGTTGTCCTTCTGGCGTTGTGAGAAGAAGCCCGACGAATGACATAGACCTCCGGTTGCGTGAGGATCAACCCCTGAGTGAGTGGTCGCGATCCTAGCATTCGGGACCTACATATATTTGTCTTAAATTTTCAAAACGAAAAAATATTTTTTCGTATTCACTATTTATTTTCATTTGGCAGCCGACCAGGGTAAGTCGTAGGCGCTGTAATGTTGTGTCGCTCCACTTATTCTTTGGCCCTAGGACCATAAAGGTATTGTCTGAATGGTAGGTCGGCCTTGTACCTATATGATATACTTGCCATGGGGAGGGGGGGGGGTCAGGGTGTCAGCGTATCGTTTACACAATCAGAAAACCAGTCAAAACAGATTCACCGAAAATTCTTCACGAACCAATACAATGGAAAATGTTGATAAAATACCTAGCGGGTAAACTAAGTAAACATCTTGACTAGAAGCATCATACACAGGAAATTAAAACAAAAGCTCTCAAGGTCATAGCGCGTCTCAATCCTATAATTAGCAGATACAAGAGTCTAGCACCCAGTTGTGGAATCTAATCTATAAAATATTTATCAGATCTATCATAACTTACGAGTGTATCATCTGGGAAGGAGCGTCAAAAAGCAACATTAATCACTTTCAGATCATCAAAAATAATTCTTTTATTAATTAAATAAACTAATTCTTCTATTCTATATCACTGTCACCTTTCGAACTTATATCTTCTTTTGAGAAATATAATTTTGATCCTTTTCAAGAACACGCGATGCCAAAAGACTTTCTCATGACATAAGACGCCCTGGTTGGGGACGGTGGGTCCGCGAGGCGCCGCTACTCATCTCAACGTCGCGTCGTGCCGACCTGACACCCTTCACCTACCTGCAACCTTCGTTTCCGATGCTACTGACAACTTTTCTTTCTTCATTCTTTTCCTGTCATTAAATAATTTCTCATATTTTGTGGTTTCTTTACACTGCGGTATTTTTCCCACACATAAACGTCACGTTTACTTTCTGTCAAGTCACATTTCTCACAGATTGTATAATAATGCACAATCGGATAACGCACAAGAACTTCAACCAGTCCGATTAATCTTCGTGGAGGTCATCAGTCGTTGTTGCATAACTGGCGCGGAGAAGCTGTAATATCCACTCACCCGCATGCATTGGATCTAAAAAGATGGGCGATGGTTCCCCAACCAGTGCCCCCTCTTGTGAGATCGAATGCACTCAAATAGTAATTGCATGCCCATGTATATTATTATAAAAAAAGATTAGGGATGAGGAGCACCCCCCTCCCGCTCATCTTGACCCCTTTTTTACCACAAGGCACTCCTTTCTAAATCTGCCAAGCGTGTGGAACGAAGGAGCAGTCGAGCCGAACCCAGTAGATAAACCCAGGGAGCAGCGTCAAGCAAAAAGGGTCGACTAATCCATCAGAAGAGTTCTCCAGTTTGCCTGCCCCGCAGACGAGACCCCGACCAGTCTCTGCCGAAGGTGGGCTTCCCAATCAGCCTTGCCAATAAAGAAGGAGAACCCGGGGACCTCCACGGACGGGTAGGGAATCTTCAAAGCGGCTCCCAGACGCCCACCGTCGCGTCTCTTAATTTGTTACAAATTTAATTTAGATCGCTTCTTATCAAACAATGTTACTCGAATAAAATCTAAGAGCGTTATTCTTATCAATAAGCGATACTTCCCAAAAAGTCGAAGCACATGAAGGGGTTCATTGCGAGGATTGTTATAGAAGAGGGAAATTTACGTTATTTAGAATTTTGATGAATTTAATTCGAAAATGTATTTGAGACGATTATAGAAAAGGAAGATATATACTTTATTTAGAATTTTGTTTAATTTAGTTCAAAATTACGTTTCAAATGATTATAAAAAGGGGGATTTATGTCATTTAAAATTTTGATAAATTTAATGCGAAATTGTGTTTGAGGGGATTATAGAAAAGGGAGATTTATGTTATTTAGAATTTTGAGAAATTGCATTTTAGACAATTATAAGAAACATGACTTATGTTATTTAGGATTTTTCTGATTGTAATTCGAAATTGTGTTTGAGACGACTATAGAAGAAGGGAATTTAGGTTCTTTAGAAATTGTATGAATTTACCTCGAAATTGCATTTCAGACGATTATAGAGAAAGCAGATTTATGTTATTTAGAATTGAATGCACCTACATAATTCGAAACTGCGCTCGAGACGATTATAGGAAAAAGAGATTTATGTTGCTTAGAATTTTGAGGAAGTTAAAAATCGCGTTTGAGGTTTACCGTTTTGTTTAACGAGAATGGCATGCGTGTGTCGAGAGAGAACCCACTGTGCGCTTGGATAAGGTTTAATCCAAAGGTGTCGCCCCATCCAATTTTTTCTTTAGTTTCTATTCTGTCATCAGAATTAACTTATTTAAACTAAAAACGAATATCATTCATGGAAGAAATAAAGAGAAAACTCAATTTTTCTCAATTTTTTGGAGGCTAATTGTTCTAACTACATCCAAAACCATTCAACGGTCACAATTTTCAGTTTAAATCTTTGTCTGCTCACCGGGAACAATGTTTTCTGGATTATACTGCAAACAACATGTGATATCAATTTTGTAATTTGAAAACACTGCAAAAATTCATGTTTTTTCAGGTTGTCATGATGAATCACAACCCTTACTATTTTGATTGCATCAACTTTAGTATTCATTAGAAAGCTTATAGAATTTCACACAAATCAGTTATTGAATCAATTTTTCGTCTCTAGTCAATGAGAAGATTCGAAGAGAAGAAGAGTAGCCGCAATATCTAACACGTGAGTACAAGTTTCATCACAATTCAATGTTGCAAATCAGAGATATAACGAACTCAACATGGATGCGTCTACTTTCAGCTGAGTAGGCGCATTAGTATCGAATAGCGCGATCTAGCATGTTTGCGTTCAACATTTCTTCTTTTACGTGACGATCTCTGAATTGGAAGAAGTAACATTGAAACATACATGGCATGTTAATCAACATGTTCAGTTCGTTATATCTCTGGTTTGGAACATTGAATTGTGATGAAACTTTTACTCGTTTGTTAGAAATTGAGTCTACTCTAAAGATGTATTCTACAATTTTTGCGATTTTCTGTATGATTGCAAAGTTACAGCGCAAATAGCACGCTACAAACATTTTTTTATCTCATTTTCCTAAGTTCTAATGGCCATATCTTCTCCTTGATTACAGATAAAAAATTGCTTCGATATCTGGGTTGTGTGAAATTTTATAAGCTTCCTAATGAGTACTAAAGTTAACGCATTCAAAATAGTAAGTTTAGTGATTTATGATAAAGACCTGAAAAAAACATGGATTTTCGCAGTTTTTACTCTTGGGTTAAACCTTATCCAAGCGCACCGTGAACCTCCTACAGGCATCGAAAAATCGCGGATAGGGCAAAGCTACCGCACGGACCAAATATATGTTAGCTTATAAAATTTCTGAATAAATAAACAGATTCTGTAGTGAATTAATATGTTTTATTGACTCTTCACGTCAGTCCTAACTTTTGAACTTAATTTAAAAAGGAGCTGAAACTGGGTAAAACCAAGAATTGCACAATTTTATCAGAGAAACAATATGGAAACTTGAAGTACTGTTGACATTTTTTTAAATCGATAAAATCTCTCATCTCCTCAAGCGCGTTGGAGACCGAGCAAATTGCATTTAAGCGTAAAATAAATGAAAAAATAAATTCTTACACTCAATAAATTTTTTATACCTGAAGAGCTATATCTCTTATAAATTTCTGTAATCAATTATTTGAGATTGAAAATACGTCAAAAATTGAAAATTGAAAATAGGCTGAACATTTATTTTTCATTTATTTTTCATTGAATTCAGCGCAGAAAATTAATTTAAAAATAAATGAATAACAAGTAATGAATTAATTTAGGATTTATTAGCAATTAACATTTTTTAGTCAAATCCGCCTCGCTGCGGAAGTGAGGCAACTCTGATCGTGATTAAAATATGGCCCTTATTTAACCATCTATTTCTTCAACCCCAGATACCTTACAGGTAGTGGTGCCGTTCGACACGATACTTTCTCGTGATCGGGTCGGAATCTTGTCGGTTCTTTCTTAGGTCGGGATCGAGTTTTCGATACCCAAGATCTGTTTTAGATCGGCTCAACTTTGTCTCGGAAGTCGATATATCGACTCGGGATGGGCTCGGGTTTTTGATTCTCCTTCGTCAGATTCCATCAGGGTTCGGATAGGCTAATGTATAACCAGCATAACCAGACAGAGTATGAGTCTAGGTTGACCAACTCACGTCGACTCATTGTCAGATTTACCTCTCCGCTCGGGTCAAGTAAAAAGTGCAGATTTTTCGAAGGAGAATCGAAAACCTGAGCCAATCTAAACTCAATATATCGATTTCAGAGACAAAGTCCAGCCGAGCGTAAACTGACCCAATCTACAACCGATACTGGAGGCTAGGATCGGGTAGGGATTAAGTCAAGATCATGTAGTATCGCTCGACGCGACGGGGCCACTGCTTAAAGCAAGCCTCTTCAGCGAGGAGAATTTCGGCCGCAAATGCTCCGAAGCCACGTGTTTCGTTTTCACCACTACGCCTCCTTACTCAGCACGGAGAACTTCCGTCTCACTCTTACAGTTTAGTAGAGATTCGTGTTGCTGGAAACGAAACATGTGGGTTTGGAGTATTTACGGCAGAATTTCCCCTCGATGAAGAGGCCGGGCTTACATGATACTACTTTACACAGCGCTCTACCACCTGTATATGGCAAACGTGTTGTTTGAATCTGACGATTCTTGCATCCTTTTCATCTCATAAATTTCCCAATTCTTCTGCGCTATAATTTTTCAACAGAGGGGTAATGGTCATATTCAAGTAATTCCAAAATATGATATCCGAGTAATATTGTGCATCGAATTTGACTTCTTTTACGTTAAATTTTCGAACTGATCAGTGATAACGCTAACACTAAATGCTAATCACAATTAGTTTTGCCATTTATCATAAGAGAAGTCAACCTTTTTGCACAGTAGTAACAGTGGTAACCGAAGTATTATTAACAGTATGTGGAGCTGAAAAATGAGATGGTTACATAAGGGCCATATTTCAATCAAGATCTTAGATGCTTCACTTCCGAAAGGAGGTCGATTTTGCGAAAAAAATGTTAATTGCTAGCAATTAAAAAATTCATAAATTACTAGTCATTATTTATTTTTGAATTAACTTTCTACGCGCAATTCAATAAAAATAAAAAAAAAAAGATTTTGACCTATTTCTAATTTTTGATTTGTGACATATTTTTAATATCGAATAGTTACTTCTATCAATTGTTCTTCCATGTACTTTTACATATATAAAAAAATTGTGAATAAGAATTCACTTTTCCATATATTTTACGCTTAAATTCAATTTTTTCAATCTTCAACACGATTGAGGAGGTAAAAGATATTCACCGATTCAAAAACAAAAATTAACAGTACATTCAGCTCATCAAGAACTAACACGTTTTTCTATTACACACGTTTAGAGAACCCATTTTAGGCAGCCTTCAACTAAAACTGCTGAACAAGTTTTAAATTGGAAATAATTTCACCACGCACCTTTGCAAGACCCTAGTAAATATCTCAATCCTAAGAGCGATAATCAATATTTCCCAGAGCCATCCCTAGCACATTCATTGAACCCCATCTCAGCTCTCTAAAAGTTTGTGGTGAGATTTTGTTCAATCTGAAATTTTATTGTCTGTTTTAGTTTAAGCCAGATGAGATGGAGGCCGTTCAATGTACACTACCGTCGGAAATTGTCGCGAAAGTACTATTAAGAATCACTGCTGACATGGAAAGGTGATCATTCGTTCAAAAATGTAGCGAGAAGCTTTTTTACAAAATTGTTAAAAAGCCTAATTAATTAAGCGTCAACTGTGCCTTAACAGAAATATTTTTGACCTTTTGGAGAGAATATACTAAGTGAGAAGTTTTAAAAAAAATTCAAGAGTTTCTCAAATTTTGTACCTCGACTTCAACTTGTGGTAAGACTTAGGAAAGTTGTATCAAAAATCTCAAATACATACCACTCAGTCTCTGAACTGTTATTATTTAAGCTAATAAAACTTAAAAAGTCTTCACGGATTCGCAAGATACGAATAAAAATGTCCAAGCCTCAAATGTCAAGTTTCAGTCGTCGATTACTGCTGTTGACCGCAAGAGCGGTGGTCGTCGACAATTTCTCAAATTTTGTTTCTTAACTGAATTTGGATACTCAAAAAAAACTGAAATTGACAGGACATAACCTGTGATACCTCGTCTTCAATTTAAGCCAATAAAACTTCAAAAATATTCAGGGGTTCCTAGGATATGACAATAAATGGCCAAGCCCGTCTGCGTCAAGTCCCAGTCGGCCAGCACCGCAGACGGCCAGACTAGCTGCTAAAGCGACTGAAATTCGACGCAGATACGCTTGGACATTTATGATCATATCTCGAGAAATCGTGAAGATTTTTTAGGTTTTATTGACTTAAATTAAAGATAGCACTGTAAAAACTAAATTCGACGAATTTGAGATTTTTGCTATAATTTTCCTAGGCCATGCGACAAGTTGAAGTCGAAGTACAGAATTCGAGAAATTCTTAAATTCTTTTTTGAAACTTCTCACGCAGTATATTCTCTCCAAAAGGTCAAGAATGGGTCTCCATTAGGGCTCAGTTGAAGCGTAATTCAATAAGCTTTTTAATAGTTTTTTGAAAAAGTTCCTCGCTCCATTTTTGAACGAGTAATCACGTTTCAAAGTCAGCAGTGATGTTCAATAGTAGAGTAGAATGGGGTCAAATAGGTATGGGGGCACAATAGGTAGATCACATTTTCGACGCTATGTTATTGCCGAGGTCACCCGTGTTGCGTGAATTGTATACATAGTGGAGAAGAACGTTCACAACTTTTATTTTGGTGGTTACCGTGGATTACTTATATTAGTTACGGCCTCGTTTATTTGTTCGCGTGTTCTTTTGCGACATAGCATTGTCTTTTTTCTTCAGTGAAGTGCATTTAATCAATGTAATTAATTGTCAAGTGAGTTTTTTTTACGTAAAAATTAATGCTGAAAACGAATATTGCGTTGGTTTTTGGATATTTTTCGTTTTGAAAAAAATACCGACACGATCATGAAACATTCGCTTGGGGGCACCATAGGTCAGCCGCTTGGGGATACTATAGGTCACTACTTTGAATTAAATAAAATACATTTAAATGGCTTTTACAGGAAAATGGTGCGTAATTATGTGCGAAAAACGCCCAAACGAAGTGAAGAGGACATAAGGAACACAATTTTGGCTGTTCGAGATAGCGCCAGTGTTCGGTCAGCCTCAAAACAATTCAATGTTCCGTTTGAAACGTTACGTGCTTGTGTGAAAGGAAAGTGTTCGTCATCAATGGAAGCGCGTCAGATATTTGGCCTAAGTAAAAAATCTAACTATTTAAATGACTGGCACTATTTTATTATTATTTCACTAGTTGTTTCTTTAATCTACATGTATTTAATGACGAACAAGAAAAGATGTTGTGCAATTATTTGGTTGAAGCAGCAAATATGTTCTACAGACTTTCATATCAACAAATACGCTCACTTGCTTTTCAATACGCATTCAAATTGAAAGAAATTAGAGCCATAAAAAAAGTGCCTGATTCCTGGATGGCGAAAAATTCTGACGAAGAACCAGCAATTAGCAGAGATTGGCTGCATGGATTTATGAAACGCCACCCTGACTTGAGTTTGCGGCACCCTGTGCAAACTTCAATTGGTTGTGCCGCCGCCTTTAATAAGCCAGTCATGAACGCTTTTTTTTGACACTTACGAAAGAGTGCGTGAATCACATAATTATAATGCTGCCGATGTATGGAATATGGATGAGACGGGACTGTCCAATGTGACGATGACACTCGCGGTGTCAGCTGCAGGCGATCGAGTCACGCCTTTCTTCATTTACCCACGGGCGAAATTCCAGGACAAGTTTTTACTACATGGCACTGCAAATTCAAGAGGAGTAGCAAACGGCTCAGGATGGCAGACTAACGACACATTTTTGAAATGGCTGTAGCTGCGACAGCCAAAAAGAGACATTTTCATCAAAATTTGCAACCCAGAAAAATTCTTCAATTACTAAAAAAACAAAAATTGATCCAAAACGTTAAATTTTCAATCCAAAAATACGGATTTTCTATAAAACATTTAGGTTCTCAATACGAAAGTATTAATTATTAATAAAAAAAGTTAACTTTGAACAAAAAAATTGAATTTTGAGGAAAAAAAAATGTTTTCTACAAAGGCTGTTGAATTTTTGAACGAAAAATATGAAGTTTCAAACAAAAAATATCTGAAGTAACTTTGGGAAAAACATGAGGTGTTTCGTTTTATTGCATGCTGAATGTTTTTAAAAAGATAAGCAGAACTCCGAAGCAGCGATTTCGAAAATGATATTTTTCAATTCTTGTATATCGAGGCATACAAAAAATGTAGAAAAAATCCGACGTAGGAAAAGGGTGCTACCCCCTCTTCAACCAAGTCAAAACCAAGAGAAAATATTTGTACCCGGAAGTGGACGTGTGTGCTCTCTGTAAATCTTCCAGATATAATATTTTATCATAAGCAACATTGCTCGTTGACAGCTGTTTATTTTCTCCCGGAGTGAAGCTCCGAAGAGCGTGTAGTGTTGTATTTTAATAAACTGATTACAAATATGCTATGAAAAAAGCAAAAAAAAAATCAATATCAAAACTTTGAAAACCACGTTTTTAAAAAGAAAAATGTCATGTTTATAATATTTTTTAAAACCTCGTATACTGGTGTATGTCGATGCGCTGATTTCGAAAATGTACATGAAAATTATATTTTCAGGTATTTGTATGACTATATACTTCATTCTTTTTCATCTCTTATTTCGCTTTTCCTAGAAAACAGACGGCAACGGGCAATGTTGCTGGCGCCGGCAGTGTAGGCCCAATTGTATTTCTCTGGGGTTGATAAATCATCTTTCAATCTATCCAGTTCCCTCAATCTCAAATAACATTTCTTTGGATATCAATCGCCGGTCATATTTAGAATTTTCTCTATCCAATTAAGAATTGACCCAAAAATTCTAGCTACATGTTGGGATGCGCCTATTTCTAATCTGATAGCATATCCAGCAGTATTTTGTGGAACATGCAGGATTCTCTTATGAAAAGTAGTCTGAACTTTTTCTGTAAAATTTAAATACACGAGCCTCGATATATGTGTATCATGTATGCGTATCTTGTATGCTTCCACCGCAAAATGGAATTTTTTATTTTTCATTATTGTTTGTGCCATAAAAGTTACAATTTTCGATTTCTCAAACAAATTCAAAGTGTTATGATAATCTTGTAGGGCTCTCAAAGAGCAACGCTTCTTCTCAAAAGACTTTCTTTTATATCGTGCATTGTTTGGTTTAAAATTTTCATTTTCGTTTTTTTTTTTTATTAATTTTAAAAATGCTAGAACTCCGATGAGTTTCCTTTCATCTAAAAAAGTCGTAAAACTAAATTGTTGGAATTTTTAAATACTACGAATAGTCGAAAATAGAATTTTTAAATTTAAAAAAAAAGTTAAAAAATTTTTTAAATGCTCAAACTTTTTGAATTTTCACCCAAAATAGCTGACTAACGAACTTGTCATTTTATTTCATCATTTTTTTTAAGTTATCGTGCCTACAGACAATAGACAGGCAGACATTTTCGTGAAAATCGTTTTTTTTACTCGGGTAGTTTTAAAACGTGGAGATTTTAAAGCCAACATAGAGTACAAAAAATTTGCCTCCCTTCAGTCTCAGACGATCTTAAATCATTGTGTTAAGGGTAAAGATCTGGTCCGTGTAACCTTTGCCTTTAGGTTAGAAAATCAACCTTATTACATTTGTTTACTGTCGCTTCTTACCAATTTTGACAAAATAATTGCATTTTGATAAGCCGTGGCCTGTTTTTTTGGGGAAAATGTTCTCTGCAACTCTGCTGTTTCCAATTTTGAAAGCAAACTTTCAAGGGTTAAAATCGTTAAAACAATTATACTTTAAGAAAACATTTCTTAAACTTGGAAAAAAAGCCTTAAGATATTCGAAGATTATTCACTTTTTCCCAAATTGTATACAGTAGAGTTTTACAGAATGTTTTCCTTGAAAAAATATGCAACAATTTATTGAAATTCAGATATTTTTTTGAATTGGTAAGAAAGAACAGTCCAAAAAAATCCCGTTGATAAAACTATTGTTAAAATAATTGTGTTTCCTAATTTTTATACCAACACAATTTTCTATTAGTTCAGAAACTATAGCTAATTTTTTGTATTATATTATTATTATTATTATTTTTTTTATTATTATATTTTTTGTTCTGCTAGAGAACAATAACACAAGATTAGAAATCAAACACATTTTTTTCCTAATTGAGACTTTTTCGAAAATGTGTTAAAAATATTTTTGCAACACTTTTTTTTGCAAATGAAGAATACATCGAACCTGAAATTTTATGAGCTTGAACCGAAGAAGCGTATTATAACTTTTGTTTCATGCAGGAAAAAATTTTTCATTGTGTTTGTAACGTTTTAAAATCACGACAAAGGTCCACAATTCTGATATTCCTAAATCACGAAAATTTTTCCTTTCAAGAACGTGAAATGACAACTTGTTTCTTTGATTCCAGCTAACAAAATTTCAGAATCGAAATATTCAACTTTTTTCAAAAAGTGTGCATAATAATTAATTTAAAAAACATGTATTTTCACATTTTCAAAAAATTATAAACTGAGAAAAATTTTTTTTTTTTCAATTTCAAAATTTCTATTCTTGTTCACTAGTGAAAAATGTGTACACAAAACATTCCCCATCAATTGTGTACCAATGCATTTTTTTGAATTTTGAAAAATTTGATTGTTCAAATTAAAAAAAAAAAACGGAAGATATTAACTGATTACAAAAACCATTTCTTCACGGATGCTCAGCCAGAAATCCTTTTCTCTGAGTTCAAACGATTCGAATAAATTTAACATTTTCAGCCCACCCTAGCCTACCATGTTCAATTAATATTTATGAAATGCTTTATTGATTTTGTATAATAAGAAGTAAGAAATTAAAAAATGATTTAAAAGTGGTTTTAGTATTTTTGCAAATGACAGATATTTTATGACAAATTTATGCGTGCTAAATATAAGGAAATTCAATTAAATGCGTTTTTATATTTTATTGAATAACTCTCAATGATAAACAATCTAAAATTAACAAAGAACAAGAGAAAAATGGTTTGTAAGCAGTAGGGCTTATCGAAAACAATCAATATTTTCTTGATTTTCTTGACTTGACTGAAGTGTACGAAGAAGTTGACTCTCGTTGGCATTAAAATACTGGTTATTGACTATTTTAGGCCCAAGCTTCTTTGAAATTTAGTACAAACTTTCTAATATTTATTCAAACAAATAAATTCAAAATAATGTCCGAATTTCATATAGATCAAACAAATATTATTTAGATTTGAACAAAATTTATTTAATTTAAAGACGCCATTCTTTAATTCAAACAAATTTTGTTTCAATCAAACAAATGCGACCTTTAAAATAGGGCCAAACAAATGTTTGTTTGATGCAAACGGACATTTTTCTGACTGTTGTAATTTCTTTGATGGCTAAAAGTTTCTAAGATAAATTTATGAAGAATGCAATCTTTTTGAAAATTCAACTTCCAAGCTTTTAATTTAAAAATTTTAACTTTAAAACTCTCAAATTTCAAAATTATTATCTTTCAAAAATTCCGAAAACTAAAAAAATCTAAAGCTACTCTACACCTTATAAATAGGTTTGAGGGAATCATGTTAAGAAATTAAATTCTAAATTTAGCCTGGCTTACTATGAGTTACTTCCATATTCAAGTAAATTATGAACAACTTATCGAAATTTTTTTTCTAGATAGTCGTATTTTAGAAACAAATTAGCATAATTGAATTTTTAATACCAGAGCATTCTCTTAAATTCCCTAAAGAAACGCGAAATTTTTTAAAAGTTACCAAGCTGGAATCAATTTTTCGAAAAAACTGAGAACTGAATGTTCTCAAGCAGGGCACCTTTGACTTTTTTCTTAATGTTTCTTTTGATTCATAGTTATATGATGGAGATATCCTGTGAGTTTCGGCCTTGCTAAAATATCGTAGAGAATCTTATTTTCATATAATGTGATATGAATGTTTCATAATATTAATTCTTTTTTAAAAATTTCGTAGTTTTTTGTCACAAAAAAGTTAAAATTATATGGGATGACATGATTTTGCCGCCAAAAAATTCAAAATGCTTAAAAATACCGAAAATATAATGACCGAGCTAGAAAATTACCGAAATTTAAACTTCCGAAAAAAATAAAACCGCTGAAATTATTTAGAAACGATACTCAAATAGACTGAAAGTAAAATTTGGTGAAACTAGAAAAAATAAGAAATTCACGAAACTTTGAAACTTGAGTCTCAAAAATTCCGAAATTTTAAATTCACGGAATTATAAAATTCCCGAAATATGCAATCACCAAAATTTAAAATTGAAAAAAAATTTTAATTTCATAGTTTCGATATTTGTTAGAAAAATAATAGAATAATATCGGTGAGTTGAAACACTTTCCATTTAATATGATACTTAAAAAGATAATTGGCCTCGGAGGTCTCATTGCCAAGAACAAAATAATCTTTACATATATTTAAACTTGGCATTGAGTCACATTTCAAGGAAAATAAAAATCTTTCTCTGAAGAATGATAAACATGACATTTTTTAGAATATTCCAATACATTTAATCATTTATTATATTATTATTTAAAAGGGATTCATGTTAAATTTTGTTCATGTCATATTTTTATTTTAGATTTCAATATCCTGCATACATATAAATAGATTTCGTGATGAAAAAACCAACTATAGAAAACCGCTGTTAAAATAAAAATTGCAAAAGATGATAAGTTCAAGAATAGAGAAGATAGCAGTTTTTCTTTTTTAAAAAGTAATTAGCTACTGTAAAATCGGTAGATAAATTGCCGAACTGACTTTACTGAAAAATATCGAAAGATTTGAATCAATTGAATTTATTTGGTTGGGTTTAGTCCGAGAAACTCAAAATTTCAATATTTTTATCATTAAAGACTTTCCTTATTAGTTTTATTTCCTTATTTATTATTTTAATTTCAAAATATGCGATTATTTGATTTGAAATTTTACTTCGAGGTGTTCTGCTTCGTGTTTATACGTATATTATTAGTAAGAGAGATTACTAATTATAATTTTTCGTATGATAACCTTCGCGAATACTAGATTTATGGCTTTGTTACATTGAAACAAAATTTTAAGAGAAACTTGAGAAAGATTTCAAATGATGTCCTGAAAATTCGAAAAAGAATGTGCAATATTTCAAAACAAAAGTTTTCAATTTTGCAAGATTAGAAAATTCAGAAAAAGTTTCTGGTATGTTTAGGAGATATACAAAAGTTTAAAGAAGATTGGGGGATAATTGCAAACTTAAGAAGATTTTTAAAGAAAATTTTGAATAAGATAAAGATTTTTGAAGGTTTCAAAGAAAAAATTTTAATACTTCTTAAAAAAGCTGAAACGTTTATAGAGTTTACTAATTTTAGGACGAATTCGAATCATTTCAAAGTATATTTAGCAGACTCACAAGTTTGAAAAGATTAAAAATTATTCAAATTACAAAATATTTCAAAAAGTTTTTAACAAAATGTGGATCTTTGAAGGTTTCGATACAAAATTAAGAAGCGCTTTAAAAGTGTTGCAAGGTT
>JAWWEA010000101.1:11897631-11911786 GCA_035222095.1 Andricus quercuspetiolicola | reverse complement strand
TATCATTAGTTTAAACCAAGAAAATTATTGCACTCACTCGCCGCCTCTATTCCATAATGGCGTACGTGCCTTTTAGGCGATGTGGAGCGCCACGTCGCGTTTGGCAATCAGCGACCAAATGCGACGCGGTGTTCTGCACTGCCTGAATGGGACGTAGACCAGTATGGAAGGAAGGTATAGATTTCCAGAAAAAAATTTCTTGCGTTAAAATAATTTGATTGTATAGATTATTTCTTGAATTTAGTCGGAACTCTTTTGATCTGTGGTTGTGAGAAAACTTAACATTTCTTATAAATATAAGTATTACATCATATTCACGTGATATTATTTTAAACCAAGAAAATTATTGCACTAAATCGACGCCTCTATTGCATAATGGTCCACGTGCCATTTAGGCGATGCGGAGCGCTAGGTCGCGTTTGTCCACCAGCGAGCAAATGCGACATGGCGCTCTGCATTGCCTGAACGGAACGTAGACCAATGTGGAATAAAGGCGTCTATTTTGAAAAAAATTTACTTGGTTTAAAATAATTTCATTAAATATATTATTCCTTGAAGTTAGACGGAACTCTTTTGTTCGGTGGTTGTGAGAAAACTAAATATATTTTATAAATATAAATATTACATTATATCTATGTATCATTATTTTAAACCAAGAAAATTATTGCACTAAATCGCCGCCTCCATTCCATAATGGTCTACGTGCCTCTTAGGAGATCTGGAGCGCCACGTCGCGTTTGGTAACCAGCGACCAAATGCGACGTGGCGTTCTGCATTGCCTGAACGGGACGTAGACTAGTATGGAAGGAAGGTGTCGATTTCCAGAAAAAATTTTCTTGCGTCAAAATAATTTCATTAGATAGATTATTTCTTCAATTTAGGCGGCACTGTTTTGTTCTGTGGTTGTGAGGAAACTAAATATTTTTTATAAATATAAGTATTACATTATATTCACATATTATTATTTTAAACCAAGAAAATTATTGCACTAAATCGCCGCCTTTATTGCATAATGGTCTACGTGCCGTTTAGACGATGCGGAGCGCCACGTCGCGCTTGGTCATCAGCGACGAAATGCGACGTGGCGCTCTGCACTGCCTGAAGGAGACGTAGACCAATAAGGAGTGGATGCGTCGATTGCAAGGAAAAATTTTCTTGGTGTAAAATAATTTGATTAAATGAATTATTTCTTGAATTTAGGCGGGACTCTTTTGTTCTGTGGTTGTGAGAAAGATGAATATTTCTTATAAATATAAGTATTACATTATATTCATTATATTCATATATTATTATTTTAAGCTAGGCCAATCATTGCACTAAATCAACGCCTCTATTTTATACTCGTCTACGTTCCCCTTAGGCGTTGTGGAATGCCACGTCGCGTTTGATCACCAGTGCCAAACGCTACTTTGCGCTCTGTACTGCTTGAATGGGACGTAGTCCAATATGGAATGGAGACGTCGATTTCAAGAAAAAATTGCCTTCGTTTCAAATAATTTGATTAAATAAATTAATACTCCAAGTTAGACAGAACACTTTTGTTCCGCGGTTGTGAGCAAACTAAACATTTTTTATAAATATAAATATTACATTATATTTACATATAATTATTTCAAACCATGAAAATTGTTGCACTAAATCGACGCCTGCACTTCATACTGCTCTACATTCCGTTTAAGCGGTTTGGAGCGCCACGTCGCGTTTGGTCACCAGCGACCAAACGCGATGTTTCGCCTTACACCAATCAAGCGGGACGGAGGCCAGTATGTACTAGGGACATCGATTCAAAGAAAAAATTTTCTTGCTCTAAAATAATGGCATTAAATAAATTATTTCTTCATGTTCGACGGAACTCCTTTGTTCTCTGGTTGTGAGGAAACTAAAGACTTCTTATAAATATAAATATGACATTATATTCCTGGATCATTATTTTAAACCCAGTAAATTATTGCACTAAATCGCCACCTGTATTCCATAATGGTCTACGTGCTGTTTAGGTGATGTGGAGCGCCAAGTCGCGTTTGGTCACCAGCGAGCAAACGCTACGTGGCGCTCCGCACTGCCTAAACGGGACGTAGTCTAGTATGTGCGGGAGGCGTCGACTTATAAAAAGAAATTTTTTTCAAAATAATGAGATTAGATTAATTATTTCTTAAAGTTAAACGGAATTCTTTTGTTTTTGGGATTGTGAGAGAATTAAATATTTTTTATATAAATATAAATATTATATTATACTAAGTAAACTCACCAGTAACATTGAGGAAAACCACGCAGACAAAGAGTAGAATGAAAACCCTCATTTTTTCTATATAGAGACGATTCTAGCGAACCGGAGCTTAATTTTCAAAAATTTTATAAGGAGTAACTGCTCAATCAAACTAGTTTATAATGAGTGGAAAGCACACGACTGTTGATTCATTATCTCAGAATTTTTAACATTTTCCAGACCTCTGAGTGATAGAGCCTTCAGAACTGTCTAACTTTAGTATTTGTTTCTGACTTTGATCGAAATGCAGAGGCTATAATGTAAAGTATTTTTTTCCGGTGAGGAAAAGCAATGAAGTAAAATCAACATCTGTAAGGTTCTCTATCATGTAATGCTACGAAGCCTTGGAAAATTGCTCTTTCAATCACACGGTTTTTCCAACGAGTGATTTCTGATCATATATTAAAAATTAAAAACGTTGAAATATTTCATAAATACCGTCAGTAATTTTTGGAGCATTAAAAAAGATGTCGGATTTCCAGAAGACTTTATACTGCGGTTTCTGGGCTTCTGATCACAAATCTAAGGCGAAAAAATAAAACATCGACACTTTTTATCTAAATGGGTCATTGTGTTAAAAATTGAAAATATTTCCTAATTTTTATTTGCCCTAATACTGGAGAGGGGTTTGGGTTTGTAATTGCTAATTTTAGATCAAAATTATAGGAATTACAGTAATTGTTGGAAAATCAAAAGAGTTACTAATTTACATGGAATCAGAACTAGGGGTTTTTCGGGTTTCTGTTCACAAAGAGGTCAAAATTAAAAAAATTACGAATTTTTTCATCTTTACCTCAAATCCATAATTATAAACTTAAAACCCCCTGGATTTGATTCTCGTCAAAATTATTCTTGGTTGAACTATCAACTATTAAATTTATCGTCGAGAGTTTTTTTTTGCGAAAAAGGGTATTCATGCAGGAATAAATTCTTTCGAATAAAATTATTGTAAATACCTTATTGAATGAAATATGAAATATTTTAAATTTCGAAGATTTCAAGTCGAATATGTTTTGAATTTTTAACGAGCAAGATTAATTTTCAATCCAAAAAGACGAATTTGCAACAAAATACATTAATTGTCTACCAAGTAGTTGAAGTTCTAGCATGTAAATGATAAATTTATAACCGAAAATGGAGTCATGCAATCTTCAGGTGAAAAAATTAATTTTTATAAAAAAAAACTGAAATTTCAAAAAAAAATTAAATTTCAGCATAAAGAGGTGAATCTTCGAAAAATACGAATTTGTTAACAAACTTGTTCATATTTTAACCAAGTGGTTGAATTTTTAACTAACAAAAATGAATTTTTAACCAAATAGTTAAATTTTCAACCAAAAGATATGAATTTCAAACTAAAATGATTAATCTTAAAAAAAATGAACTTTCAACAGAAGAGTGCAACTAAAAAGATGATTCTTAACCCAGAAGATTAATTTTCTAAAAATGGAATAGTTAAATTTTTAAATAAAATACATGAATTTTCATCCGAATAGTTAAATTTTCAATCAAAACGATGTATTTTTCAGCAAAAAGATTAGGACTCTACCAAAAATCACGAATTTTCAACAAAATGTTTGAATTTTATAGCCAGAAAGATGAATTATTGTCTACAAGATGGTTGGATTTTTAACCCGAAAATATGAATTTCTAACAAAAAAATTAATTCTCCACCAAAAATTCAAATTATCATGAAAATAGTTTCATTAAAAAAAAAGTTAATTTTCTACTTAATTGTTGAATCCTCAAACAAATCAGAATAATTCAGACCAAAACAGTTGCATGTTTAACCCGAAAGGATGAATCTTGAGCCAAGAAGATTAATGTTTGACAAAAAGAAAGAAACAATTTTTTAACAAGGTGCAGGAATTTTCAACGAGCAAATATCAATTTCCAATAAGGAATATCAATTTTCGATCAAAAATTGAATAGTTACGTTATCAGTCAAAAAAATTAATTCTCAGACGAAAAATAAAAACGAATTATCAAACAAAATAGTTACATTTTTGAAAAAAGAGACGAATTTTCAACTAAAATGATGAATCTTAAAAAACTGAATTTTCAATAAAAAAGTTCAACCCAAAAGATGATTTTCAAAACCAGAAGATTATTTATCTAAAAATGGAATACTTAATTTCTCAATCAAGAATATGAATCGACAACCCGAAAATTTAATTTTTAGCAGAGTAATTCAACTTTCATCCAAATAACTGAATTTCTGACCGAACATAAAATATAATAGTAGACTTTTTTACCAAAAGTAGTTGATTTTTCTTGTTAAGTTCTATTAATTTAGTGCACAATGAGGCGAAAAATCGAGAAAAAGGGGAGAAAGGGTATGTTTCTTAAAAACAGAGAAAAAAGGAATTCTTTAGACTTTATCATCAGAAAACGTACCCCCTCATATTTTAAACGCAGTTTATGGACGATCCCTAAGCGAAATTACTAATCTCTAATGGCTCACATTTCGCCAATAAAATCTGTAAGCTTCAACTAGTAATTAGATAAGTTTTAAAATATTTGATTCAGAGAGGCATTAAAGTACAGTCAAGTCTGGATTTAGTACCGGTTTTCGGGCTGACGGTGACCATAAATCCAGAGTTTCGGAACTGTTTTGTCTCTCTCCTGTTTCTCTCTCTGTTTTGTCACGACTGAGTGAACACCGCACATCTCCCCGCAGCTCCTCTCACCCGTCCCCGCAGCGCGGCGTCGATTCTCGGAAAAGCTAAATCCAGAATCACTAAATCCAGATTCGACTGTATTTTTACGAAAGAAAAATAACTATAAAATGAAAATAAACTTCTATAGGCACCCATGTTCATCCTTATACAAGGAAAATAATTTTTACAAAGTTTGCTAAATAGTTACAATTTTTTATGGCTAGTTACTAAAGGTTGCTCAGGAGGACCCTGATAGTGTATAATTAATTTGTTGCCCATTGATCCCCTCTCATTTTGAGAATGTGAAAAATTCTTATTTTTCTTAACTTTTTTTCAAACAATAAGACAGCAATGTTTTTAAATTCGAAACAGGCTACGTCACTTTTACAATTTCATAATATGACCTTATTGTTTCAATAGAGTTGATAATGCTACATCATCGCTTGGTTTTGTTAAACATTTCTATTTTTAACGTTTTACACATTTATAAATTTTTTAAAATTATCATACACAGTCCTTAATATATTTATATGTATGAAACAATTAGTTTTCCACTATTGTATTAGGAAATATCTCGACAAATCGAATTATTAATTTTTACAATTTGTTAGTGGCTCACTTTGGGCTAATCGAGATGATATTCAAGGCAAACCATTTTAAAAAATGTTACTCAATAATTACAATTTCTATGAAAAATAAAGAAAATGTATAACCCAAACAAATTTTGAAAATCGCAATATTTTGAAAACGAAAACAAATTAAGTATGGGTACCAGTTTCTCAATATGACCTTATCGCTTCAACAGAGTTGATAATGTGACGCCATCTCGTCACTTTATTAAACTTTTCTATTTCTCACGATTTTGATATTCAAAATAATCATATATGGTTCTAAATAATTGCCTTTTTACCAAGCAATTAGTTTTTCACTATTGCAGTAGAAAATAGACTACTCGAATTAGTAACTTACTAATTAGGGACCGTACTCAAATTACGTAACAGCTCAAGGGGTAGGGGTGTCAAGAGACTTTTTTACGATTTGTTACGGTAGAAAGTGGTGTAGTTCTTCAGCCATGTACGTAATTTTTGAAAATTTGCAAATGAAACAAATAACTTGCAGTAATTTTATAGAAAGTTAATATGAATTTAACTATATTCAACAAAGAAACCTGGTGAGTGAACAACGAACCTAACCAACAACAATTTTCTTTAGAGCCAGGAAATTATGTTGGTCCGGGAAAAGTCAGACTTACAAAAAATCTTGCGAAAGTCAGGGAATTTCTATAACTTAAAATAGCTGTCAAGAAGAATGAATAAAAAAATTTTCAATTTTACTTTGAAATTGTTTTATTCCGCTTATACAAGATTCTGGGTTAAAAATGTTACCAATTTAAGATTATGGTCTTTGAATATTAATAGCCAGGAAAAATGAAAAAGTAATTAGTGAAAAATTAGGAAATTTTCAAAATGATGTTTTGCGGTAACCCTGATATAATATTCTTGTTAGTGATATGAAGACACGAATCGAATAACGGGACGAGCGTGCGAAACGCGTATAAGTATTGTCCAAACAGTTGAAGATCTTACCTGGACCATTTGGGTAATTCCTAAGGCCATGTAAGTGGAGGATCACGTGACCTATCTGGTCCTCAATTCTTGTTTTATAGCTTATTTCCGAACGAAATAAGATATCGCGCTGAAAATTTGGGAAATGAAAGAGGAGGCAATAATCTACATGTGTCTGATTTTCTTCAGTGGAAATTTAGAGAAAAATATTGTTGAAGAAAATAAACGTGCAAGTTACATTGGCATTTTCATTTCATAACTTATTTCCACACGGAATGACAAATCGTGTTGAAACTTTGGCACATGAAATAGAAAGCACGAAGGAAAATGGGTCTGGTCTTAATTATTTATAATTTTGTAAAAATTCTTCTTTTAACTGCAAATTTGCATACCGGCAGTGCTGCATAACACTGCCAGCTGTCACGTGATCTATATGTAGTCCGCAATTTTTGTTTCATCATTTATTTCCAAACGAAACAAGATATCGCTCTCAAAATTTGGGAAATGAAAGAGGAGGCAATAATCTACATGTGTCTGGTTTTCTTTGGTGGAAATTTTGAAAAAAAAATATTTTTCAAGAAAATAAACCTGGAAGTGGAAGTTACATTGGGTTTCTTCTTTACCGACAGAGAAGAGAACTTCTGTCGTAATGCCCAATTGCACCGGTCGATATTTATTATTTTCATAATAAACTTTTTTCTTTCTCCAACTCTCTGCTTTGCTGTAAACTATTCTTTTACATTTTTTATTCTTTTCCCAAATTTTTTCCGCTTTATTTTAACTTTAATTTTTAAGTATGGGGCAAAAATATTGATCTCAGGTCTGGCTTGGTCACGTGACCCACCAATTGCATTATGTTAGTTTTCAGCGAAAGTGTATAATTTTGTTTACAGAATTTTTATGAATATTTTTGCTTTTCCTGTATGCAAAGTTTCTTTTAAAGAAAGAAATATGGTCAGTTTTTCTACGTAAATGTGAAAAAACCTATTGGAAAATATTTTAAACATTCTTTAAATACATATTTCGCGTTCATATTTCTGAAAATTCTAGCTTGAACAAATTTATTTTTTATAAAGTTAATTTTCAAATTATTAGTATTCACTGAAAACTTTATATAAAAAACTACATAATTTGTTCTCACCTATAGAACAAAAGTTTATAATGTAAATTTTTTTAAACTTTCGTCGCCCCTGCGATGGTTACGGCTGTCACCATTTCTCTTTTAATGACAGTTTATTCTGATGGGATAAAATATTTTTTTCACAATAATATAGTAACTCAAAAACAGATTTCGAAACCAGATTTAAAAAACCAATTCTTTTAACGCTAACCTAATCTCCACTTATTTGTGTGTCTGATCATATATAACTTGTTCTACTTAAGCCTTCTCTACTCAGGGCGCGGTTAAACCAAGTTCCAATAGAGATACAATTTATCTCGAACGCCATGAACATATTAAGTCAAAAAATCAAATATTCAATTCAATTTCTTCCAGGAGTGGATTTAGATAAATGACCTGGGAAGGGAGGAGGGGGCGTTGGAAGATGTTACACACATAGCTATATGACTAAATTGATTCAGGCTGGCCTATAAAAACAAAAAACAAGTTTCTTGTCATTTCCCGGTTATCAACAAATTTTCCAAATCATGACAATTAAAAAATTAGGACTCTCATACCTGAAAAATGTTTAATTTAAATATTGAATACTTATCCACAAAATGAAAGACTTTTTTCAAGCTTAAGGTTCTTTTTACTTGTCTGAAAAAAGCTTAGACTATTTCCTTTAAATATCTTCAGATAAAAAAGTGGACATATTATTATTTATTATTAGTAAAAATAAGCATTTATTAACGGACTGTGATTCAACAATCGACCCGATGAAAGTCTTTTATTTATAGAATTTCCAAGAATTTTAATTATTTTAAGAAATGTTCAAAGCTTTTAAACGTTTTAAGGAATTTTACAAGATTTTAAAGGTTTTACGGCAATCCAAGGTATCGCACAAGAATTAATTAAGAGACTTGATGTTATTCAAAAGATTTAAAGGGCTTTTCAGAGATTAGAGGGAAATTTATGGGATTGGAAAGAATTTGCTGAATTTCATAAGGATTCAGAAAGATTTCATAGGATTTAAAAGGTTTTTGGTCATTTTTGATGATTCAAGGGATGTCGGAGAATTTTGAGGTCTTTAAAGGATTTGTATGGGATGATTTTAGGTGATTTTTATCAGATTTACATAAAAATAAAAAAATCTGAACAGTTTATAACATTACTGTAAATTTCAGAAAATTTTAAAGAATCTCACAAGAATTAAGTGATTTTGTAGGATTTCAAAGATTTCCAAATATTTTAAAGGTTTCTATAAAATTTTCGAAGATTTCATATAATTTCACTAGATATCAACGGCTTTTACAATATTTGAATGGATTTGAAAGAATTTATTCACAAGAATTGAGATATTTCAAAGGATTTCAAAGATTTGACAAGATTTTCAAATGCGTCCGATAGATTTAAAGAATTTGAATGAATTTCAAAAGATTTGAAAGGATGTTAAATACTTTAGTGCATGTCTAGGGACTTTGATGAATTTTTAAAAGATTTGAAAAATTTGAAAGAATTTCCAAGGTTTTCAATGATTTTAAGGAATTGGAAAAAATTGTATTCGGTTCTAACGAATCTCAGAAGATTTCGAAGGATTTTATAGCACCTTATAGTGTTTTATGACATTCTAAATGAGTCCAAGAGATTTTGAAAGGATTTAAAAGGATATAATAAGATTTCTGGGGATTTCGAAGAATTTCAAAAACTTTAAAGACTCCAATGGCCACGCTATTAGTTAAATTTGACAAGACAGAAAAAGCGGCGAAGCGAAAAACACGCGAAAGCGAGCGGGAACATATAGGAACTTCAATGTGGACAAAGTGAATGAATGAATTTGAAGATTATTACATTTAAAGCATTTTGAAATCCTTCAAATATTTGTATTTTTTATAATCTTTCTCCATTTCCCAGTGAAAAAGAAAAAAGTGAAGGTAAGTCTGGTCTCTTTTGAAACATAGTTTCTTTTCTATTTAATGTCTTCAATGGCAATTTTTCTCCTAATACGATATTATTGATAAGTATTGCTTCTAATTATGAAAATTTTAATTTTGAGATCATAAAAATTGAATGTGCTCAATGTTAATATACTTTTATTTCGAAATATGATCACTATTCTCGAAACAAAAGATTAAAAGTGGTAAACGAAGAACAAGTTAAAGACGAAGCGAAAAATCTGGATATTCTGCCATATACTGGATAAAAAATTTCTTCTCCACATAATCTTTACAAATTCAGACTATTCATCCGTTGAACTGCTTATCACATTGGCAGAACGATAGCACGAAAAGAGAACGATAAATCGACGCGTGAGGATTTTCCACTGCTCTACGGTCGGATATCCTCCATGATTCATACCGTTTCCCTATCTGCATAATGCAAAAAACCCATCTACGAATCCTGTAATGGAACTCGAAAAAACATTTCCCGGCAGTATATTGAATTTAGGAAGAAAGGAAGAAAAAGATATTCCATGAATTTCTATCTCGATAATGCGATAAGCTAAATAGGAAAACTATTTTTGAATTATTTAAAGCATACTTTTATCAGGGCTGCAGCAAATCGTATAGAATAACATAGTTGAGATATACAATATGCACTAATTGTGAAATTAATAGGTCTATAAATTATTGCAAGTGAATTTCAACGATAGCGTGTTATAATGATTGCATAATTTCAAATCGGATCAAAGTATTTAAAAATAATTAATTTCACAGCCACACAAAAAAAGAAAGGTATCTTGATTTGGGGACGAGACATATATATTCCTATGTATTTTCACGCGCTGGATCTGAATCCGAAATCAGAATTGGCCAAACGGGTCTTGGTTTGACCCTAACCTCAAAAAACACCTTAAAATAGCTAAAATGGCCTGCTTTGCTTGTGCACAATCGAACCATACACATATTGATGCATTTTTAGGGTCGCTAAGTCTAATCAGACTATTTTACGAGCTAATCAGGTTTGGATTCATTCACAACCTTGAAATCGTCAAACATAACCTCCAAGAATACCTCAAATCCATGGAAATAACATTTTTTGTGCGCTGAAACTGGAATGAAAGTTGATGTGAGGAACCCACTTTGCTTCTTGGTGTAGTAATTTACGACTGAAAAAATTTCCATAGAGCCTTTCCACTTCTTCGTCTATTTTTTTTCGTAAAGAGCTTGCTTCATATTGACTGCAAGTATAACGGCAAGAACGCCGTTTGCCCAGGAACCATGGAGCAAGAATAAGGAGACCGATCTCCGTTAATGTGTTCTGACTGCGGTAACTGCATCTTTACTGCCAAGTTCAGACTTTTTGAATCAGCACTATAACCAGTTGGGCATGCGCACTGTCATCTGCTATCTACTTTTTCCCAGCGAGAATTGTGCGAGTGAGCGCACATATTTCACGCATTGTCACTCACTCGCGCACTTCTCGTGGGAGAAAAGGAGATAGCAGATAACAGAGCGCATGCCCGACTGGCTATAGTGCTAATTCGAAAGTCTGAACTTGTCAATAAAGCTTCAGTTACCGCAGTCAGAACGCATGTATGGAGATAGGACTCCTTATTATTACTCCGTGGTTCCTGTGTCAATGACGTTCCTGCCGTCATGACCGTCATGCCGTTCATGCCGTCAAAATCCGAACATTTTGCGTGTCTCAAAGAAAAAAGCAGGACACCAGGACAGATAAGGTAAAAGCAGGACATGTCCCGAAAAAGGAGGAAGTCTGGTAACCCTACCAGTATCGGCATCTGGTCAGAGTAGAAAAGTGGAACCTCCGACGTCGTCATCATTTGGCCGTAGCTCTTCATCAATGTGTAACTTGGTTCAAGGAGAGTCTTATGCTACAAGAAAACAAGACTTCAGGCATTTCAAAATCACACGACTGTCATAAAAGTCCGAATACATTCTACTATATTTGCAGTAAATATGGAGTAAGCTCTTTTCGGAAAGAAATAGGTGAAGAAGTGGAAAGGCTCTATGAAAATTATTTCAGTCGTAAATTACTACACCAAGAAACAAAATGGGTTCCTCACATCATCTGTAATTCTAGTTTCAGCGCAAAAGATGTCATTTCCATGGGTTTGAGGTATTTTTTGAGGTTATGTTCGGCGGTTTTGAGGTTACAAATGAATTCTTACCTGATTAACTTGTCAAATACTCTGCTTAGTCTAAAGCGGCCAATAACTGTTAGTCATGTAATAACCGGGATTAGATGACTGAAGATAAATATGGGGATGTAAAGGATGAGCAGGGAGCGGAGATTTGAGAGAGGAGAGAGGAAAGAGGGGTAGGTGTATGAACGAGTTGGAACCTAGGGAGAGGAAGAAATATGTGAGTGAAGTGAGAGGAGGGTATGATAAAGAGAAAGGGTCAGACTAAAGAGGGGTTCATGGGGAAAAATAATAAGTTGCAGCGAGAGAAGGGGAAAATGTGGGTAATGATAAAAATGTGGAAGGGTACATATAAGGAGGAGACGTGAAGAATATGTAAGCGAAGATGAGAAGCGTAAAAATATAGATGGAGGAGAGAGAAACAGTAACAAAATAAGTGTGGGAGGGGCGAGATGATGTTATGATAAGGACGGACGGAGTGATAAAAATTAAGAGAAGCGATTGTGGAAGAAAGTAAGGTGGATTGTCTAGGAGAAAGGAAATCAGGGGGTGGCATCTATAAAAGGGAAGGTTAGATGGATATGATGCAAAGAGGGATTAAAAGGGTAAGAGGAAGCAATGGAGGAGGAGATTATGTGAGGTGTCGGGATATAGATTGATAGGGAAATGTAAGAGCGAATAGGAAGAGAGGTAGGTGGATCGTCACGGAGAGCGGGGCTCAGGGGGAGGAATATGTATGTATATATATAAGAGGAGATAAGGTGGATAGGATGTAAAGAGAAATTGAATATATGGAAGCAGTGGTGGCAATGCATAGAAAGAGGGAGTGAGAGGTGAAGGATATATGAGATTATTAGAGAGAAGGAAAAAGTAAGATCAGATGTGTAAATATATAGGTTCAGATAGAGGCGAAGGTTTATCGCGTTCGTCTACGAAATCTTTCACTATGAGCGCCACATTGGTTTAAAAAAAAACAATACCATCTAAAAAAATTGTATACTGTCTTAGCCTAACCATAAAACTGATTTAGCTTGAGAAACGAGCGCCCTAACCATTTATCCTTCCTCCATAAAAATCCTCTTATAATCAAGAGAAAAATTTTGCACCTACAATAAACATTTTATGTTCTATTTCCTGTTCTTCATAAATTCTCAAGTGCGACCAGGTAGTAAAAATCATAAAGATTCGCTAACATAATACATAATTACAATAGCTTGGAAAGGTTGAACGAGTGATGGGGTGTGGTGGTTGTGAGGGGGTGGCAAAAAGGCGCTTGCGGGCGAAAGGTTGAGAGCGCTCGTTAATTCTCCGCGAGCAGTTAAGTGGAACTGGATTGTGGAAATGCCGCGACTACAAGGGGTTAGTTCAAAAGAGGGTGAAGGGGCAGCAGAGAAGGTGGGCATGAACGGCAAGTCCGACAAGAGATGGGGGCGATGGAATTTTCTCAGGAATCTTATTTATTATCCTACGAACGAAGAACAATCGCGAACTAATTCAGGTCGCTTAATTACCGGCAAAAGAACAGTAAGATTTAGCGCTCTTTTGTTTGAAGCAAAAATGAGAAATTACGAAACGGGTCAACAACTTCAAAGAACGTTACTCGTGAAATGACGCGATTCTTTATTTACCGGACCGAAGCTTCGTGGAAGTGGTTTTCAAATTCAGGAAGATGTTATTTGGTAATGAAGAGACACGTTCATTAAATTTTAAGAAAAAGATGCCTACAGTCGCGTTTCGTAAGCCTGTGATTATTTTATTTTTTTCAACCGCGCTAAGGGTTCAGTGTATTCAGTAATTATATATTACGAAATTAAAGATTTATACTCCCCCCCCCTCTCGCCAAGATTTTCTGACTTATCTTCACTTTGTTTCTTTTTCACTGGGAAGTAGCTAGCAATTATAAAAAATATTAATATTTAAGAGCCGCGCGACTTTTTCTATCCTGTCAACTTGACAGTTTATTATAGCATACATCAGTTTTTACATTGTCCTTGACGTGAAGTAACATAAAGTTGTTCCACTTGAAAAAAATGCTTTTTAATTGATTTTTTCAAGTTATTACTTTTGCACTTCAGATTAAAATGATGAATTTTATAGAGCATGATGCACAAATTTAAGCGTATTAATTTCTAGCGATTCATTTTCACGATCCTAAATTAAGAATATTTCAACTTTAAAACGAAGTTTGAGCTAGCTAATTTTAAATGGTTCAATTAAGCTTTAATTTATTATTTTTAAAACTTCTAATTAAAATTAAAATTCATCAATTTTGATCGGTGAAAATGAGATAGAGTGTTTTTTGTACAGAAATCACTCATGACTCTTAAAATATTCTAAAATCACTTCAAATGTGTGTAATCCTGTGAAATCTAATACAATTTCTTGGAAACCCTGTAAAATTCCATGAAATCTGATGATATTTCCTGACATCCTGGTAAATTTATTTAAATACCTTAAGAG
>JAWWEA010000101.1:11590040-11600313 GCA_035222095.1 Andricus quercuspetiolicola | reverse complement strand
CAACTTTTTTGTATAGAATTTGCGTTTTCGTCTTGAAAACTTAAGAATTTAATCAAAAGTGCAACCCTTGGGTTAAAAATTAACCTGTTTTGGTTAAGGATTCAACTATTTTGTTGAAAATTCGTCTTTTTTGGTTGAATTAAACTGTTTTTTGTGTAAAAGTAAAATCCTTTTTGGTTGAAATATCAACTTTTGCATTTTTTGTTCAGATTAAATTGGTTAAATTCGACTGTTTTATATTTCAAATTAATTTTTTTTTCTTGAAATATCAAATATTATATTTTTTGTTGAGAATTAGTTTTTTATGGAAAATTGAACTGTTTTGTTGAAAATTCTGTCTGGGCTTGAAAATCAAACTCTTATTAGAAAATTTATCTTTCTTGGTTGAAAATTCAACTTCCTCATAAAAAAATTCGTCTTTTTGGATTGACGATTCAACTAGATGTTTAAAAATTCAACTGTTTGTGTTTGAAGTTTAATCTTTTTTGGCTGAAAATCATGTTTGTTGGTTGAAAATTCATTTTTTCGGATTTAAGAGTCAACTGTTTTCTGGAAAATTCGACTTTTTAGCTTGAAAACTCAACTCATTCGTTGAAAATTCATCTCTTCTTCTACAAGATTAATGTTCTTTGGTTGAAAACTCAACTGCTTTGTTCAACTATATATTTCGACATGAAATCTTAGCGTTTCATATTGAATTCAATATGGTACGAATACAATTTTTTAAAGAATTTAATTCCCTACTATTCTCCTATATTCTTGAAAAAACAACCTACTTTCCATTTTGGGCTGTGAAGTCTGTTAAAATATTGTGTTTGTATGTTTTATTTGAGGCGCTTATCAAATGAAATCGAAGAAAGCATTTTTTGACTTAAAAGGAGACAATATCTATTTTATTTTGAGCCTTTTTGCTTCTTCATAGAGGAAGCTTTGTAATTTTAACATTTTCCACAAATTTTTAATTCATTCAATTAAACTTTCCTCAATATAAAAATGTCTAATACAATGTTCTAAGCAATTGTCCGGATGTGTGTGTATGTGTGTCACACTTTTTTGTGAACACGATAACTTGAAAATGGTTGCAGGTAAATTGATGAAATTTGGTGGGCCTATTTTCACAACTAATATCTTGAAACTGACCAAAGGATTTCTAAAAATATTCATTAATTTTTTTTTTGCTCCTAATATTATTTAAAAAAACGGTTTTTTATAGTAAAACTGTTTTCATTTACATAATTCAAAGTTGATGCAATAATATATAAGATTCGTTGCCTTGAGACAAATCGATTGACCTATATTGATACATTTTGTTAAAGTGTAAGGAAGCTATGGTCATTTATGTTATTTGAAAAATCGATTTTTTACAGTTAAACTTTTACATTAACATAATTGAAAATTGATGCAAGAACGGAATAGATTCCTTGATCCGAGACAAATCAATTTACCTACAATATTAATACATTATCTTGAAGAGTACTGAAGTTATGGACATTTATATAATTTAAAATTCTGCTTTAAACAGAAAAACTTTTTTCATTAACATAATTCAAATTTCCTACGAGAATAGAAAAGACGCCTTGATTCGAGACGTTTTTATAGACCTATTTGTATTCTGATATTTCGACTTCCTCTATAGAAAAGCAAACATGTTTGCTAATTAATTAAAATGAGGAAAGAAAAGTGCTCATCAAGTGAACACCATAAAATTGTAAATACAAACAAAGTTAAAACACTCAAAACAGAATTCACAGCTAATTTAATACTCTTACGCAGTAAAATTAAACTTTTTAAATAATCTAATAAATTATTGAAAATATTATTGGGAATGGTGGTCGACCATTTCGACATCTGGTGCTAGAAAGAGTAGGTATAGTTTTGAAGATACATTTTAATTTTTGCATAAAAGTGATTTTATGGTCGTTTTGTGAAGCTTAAAACAATGATTGAATACCATAAATAAATCTTTATCAACAACAAATCGTTTTAGATAGAATTTCCAACTTATACAGTGATAAAACACATTTTTGTCAAAAATGTTTTTCTAAAAAGAAAACAATTATTTCACTATGTCATGTAAGTTTCAATGCATTATAAGCTTAAATAAACTTTAATTAATGTATGTAGCGACAAATTTTATCCAGATTATGCAAAGAATATGAATAATAGACGATCGGAATTGAAATACGAATTCTAACCTAACTTTTAGGTCATATTTTTTAGATAGTAAATATTTCATGTATAAATTAATAAAAATTTACTTTGAGTTCATTTTTGCTTCGAAATAAGTTCATTTAAGTTTATAATCTGTTGAAAATCACAATAAATATTGCAATAATTGTTTTTTTTTAGAAAAACATTTCTGTCAAAAAATGTGTTTTTTCACTGTATAAGATGTAAATTCCATCTGAAACAATTTGTTTCCGATAAAGACTTATTTTTAGTATGCAATAAATACTTTAAACTGGAAAAAAACCGTTAAAACACTTTTATGCACAAATTAAAATGCATCTTTAGAATCGTACCTACTCTTTCTAGTTCGGATTTTTGCCACCAGATGGCGCATCGCAGTTTAACCATTCCCAATAGAGGGGTTCAAATAAGAATTCTCGAATTTCAAAGCCATATAAATTTGAAATTATCTAATTCATTAAATTTATTCTATTCGTAACGTTCCAAATTAAACAATTAAAATATTTAGATACTTAAAACTTAAAAGCGTCCGATTCAGGCTTTGAAACTTAAACAATTTTACAATTATTCTTTAATCTTAATCACATTTCAAATGATATATCAAGTTCAGGGATCAGTCTTTTCCCTATTTTTCTATATGCCTATAATTTACAGCAATATATGCTTCTGCATCATATTGAAACACTTAAATAAACTATTTATAAATATATAAAGTACAAGAAAAACAATATATCGTAACAAAAATATAATTGTACTAAAATCCTTGAAAGAAATTCCCTGACAGTTCCAGGTTTTTTCCAGGTATCGCAAGTTTTTTACAGGAATAATTTTTCATAGTACGGAGCAATGTGAACATTTCGCTTTTTTTTTAAATGAAAAATTATGTTACAAGAGACTCTTAAATATATTAGCACCATCTATTAATTAAAGGTCAATTTTCAACGAAGTAGTTAAATTTGGAACTAAAAAAGCTAAGTTTTCATCCAAAAATGGAATAGTTTCATTTTCACTTAAAAAAGTTAATTTTCCACACAAAAAAGATGAATTTTTAACAAAAGATTTAAAATTTCAAATAAGTAATTTTATTTTCCTCCAAAAACATGAAGTTTCAACTAAAGTGATGAATATTTAACTTTAATTGGGGCCCAAAAAAAGCCAAAAAAAGCCCAAAATTCTGAGCTATGAAAAATACCGAAATTCGATTGTGGAGGTGCTAGCTTAATGGACCTTTTAACTGTAATACTTGAATTTTCGACAAAAAATATGAATTTTCAAACAAGAAGATTAATTTTCTACCAAAAAAAAAGACGATTTCTCAACACAGTAAATTGATGAATCTTTAACTAGAATAATTGAATTTTCAACCAAGAAGATTAATTTCTACCAAAAGAGACGAATTTTCAACTAAAAAATATAATTCTTCAACCAAAAATTGAATAGTTTTTAATTAAAAAAATAATTTTCAACCAAAGAGATGATTTTCCAACTAAAATGATGAAATATTCAACTGGAATTTAAACTAGAAAGATAAATTTTGAACTAAAGTGATGAATCACTAACTGGAGTAGCCGAATTTTCAACGAACAATCTTATTTTCAACCAAGAAGATTAATTTCTACAAAAAAAAACATTTTTAATTAAAAAAGATAAATTGCCAACGAAAAAGTGAATACTTAAAATTGCAGTTGAAAAATCAATATTCATCCAAAGAGATGAATTTTCAACTAAGGTGATGGAATCTTCATTTGGAATAGTTATATTTTCGGTTAAAAAATAACAATTTTCAACAAAAAAAAAACAAAAAATTTTCAAAAGAATAGTTAGATTTTCAAACGAAGTAATGGATTTTCAACTACAATAGTTTAATTTCAAACCAAAAATATGAATTTTCAACCAAAACTATGAATCTTCAACTATAATAATTGAATTTTGAACCAAAAGGTTGAATCTTCAACCAAGAAGATTAATTTCTACCGAAAAAGATAAATTTTTCAACCAAAAATTGAATAGTTAAATTTTTAATTAAAAAAATAATGTTCAATCAAAGTGATGAATTTTCAACTAAAATTATGAAATATTCAGATGGAATAGTTGCATTTTCAGTTTAAAAAAAAATTAACTTTCAACCAAAAGAAAAACAAATTTTCTACAAAATAGTTAAATCTTCAGTAAAAGAATTAATTTTCAGCCAACGAAAAAACGAATTTCCCACAAAATAGCTGATTTTTAAACCAAAGAGGTGAATTTTTATTTAAAATGATGAACCTTCAACAACAAAAAATTGATTTTTAACAAGAGTTTAATTTTCAACCAATTAAATTTTTATTTAAAAAAGATGCTTTCTGAACGAAAAATGTAGTAATTGACATTTAAACCAAAAAACATTTTAATTTTTAATCAAAAACACTTGAATTCAACCAAAAAATACGACTTTTTAACACGAGTTGAAGTTTCAATTAAGACTTAAAAGTCGAGGAAGAGAGAATTGCAAACATACTGCTGAATTTTCAAGCAAGAAGATGCATTTTCAACCAAGAAGATTAATTTTCTATCAAAAAGAACGAATTTTCAACAAAGTAATGCATTTTCATCAAAATATATGAATTTTCAACCAGATACTTGAATTTTTCACTAAAAGCGATCAATTTTCAACCAAAAATAGAATATTTAAATTTTCATTGAACAAAATTAATTGCTTAAAAAGTGAATTTTCAACAAAATAGTTAAATACAGTAATATAAAGCTATACTTTTACATATGCAAAGTCATTATTATTCAATTTTATATTGCAATTTAAAAAAAAAATTAAGCATGCTCTCGAAAATATTCTTTGACCTTAAAAAACAATCGCTGACATTTCCAGGTTTTTCTATTGTTATGTTTTAGTTTTCTGAAAATAACAGGAGGAAATTTTTTTTCTTACAATAAAGCCTGTAATGAAATAAATTTCCATCAAATAATTGTATACAGCATATTTATTTTAAATGAAGAATTACTACAATACTTATATTGTAAACCTGTTAAGCTTTCTTTAGGTGAAATTATTTAAAATGTACATTTTTGTTTATTGAAGCTTTCTTATAGGCAGGCAGCGGCCATGAATCACGTGATTAGTTTTTAGCTAATCCCCCTCCCCACCGATTCTCATGTAACTTTACGTAAGATTACGAGAACCTTAAAAAGGATTTTTTTAAAACGGTAATTGCATCAAGTACACATCCTATCCTGATTTCAAGTTTATATAATATCCGTGATATTTTTGCTGACTCCCCCCTCACCTCTTTTAGGGTTACGTGATATATGGACGTCCCCTTACGCATAAGAACTCGTGTAACTTCTACCTCAATTGCGAAAAATCAACAAGGATCGATTACTCATAGCAAAAATTACAATTTATAGTAGTCAATTTAAGCAGTAATAAAATATTGAGGTACTATTCTCTATTTTATTCGATTTGAACTTTATTATATAATATAAATTATTAATTATTTGTTTTTACAAATTATAATCGGCAAAGGGTAATCAATCGACTTGAATTTTCTCTGCGCACTAGAATTCTACGAATTTAATCAAAAATAACTTTGCATTTCTTTTACAATTTAATTGTTTTTCTAATCAATAACTCTAACTGTTGTAATTACCTAATTGTACATTATTATTATTATTTAAACACTAGAGTCTTATTAAATGGGATATTCTGAGTAATTCGGATTTTACGTCAAAGCTCTTTGCAAAGTGTAAACTTTCTTAGCCTATTTTAATCTTTAATCTATAATAAAATTGGAGATTATATGTTGCTAAATTTCTATATCACAGAAAAATCTTGAGGATTAGTAAAGGTCATCAGAAATTGATGCTGAGGCCAATTTCTTGCTGAGATATATTATTTCCCGTAATTTCTGATTGAATTAGATTGTCACGAAAACTATTCAATTTCTATTTTTCTAAAGTAATTTCTATCATGATGTATCAATTTAATTTTATTAAATAAAAGGAAAAAAACTCTTACCAATAAATTTTTAATATCACAATTTCCTTCCTCTTTCTTTTACTAGCATTCTTTGATTCTCAGATTTATCAAGAAATCGTCTCAATAGTTCATCACATTTCGCCTTTATAGAAGACTAAATGCAGATAAATGTCAAAAGTTTCAACTTCTAGGAAAATGATATTTATTGAATTCGTAATATATCAGGACGTGCGAGTTTAACTTATGACTGTGCATATATTAATAGTCGCGAAAAAGGTCGAAAATTCTTATTCTAAAGACGAAAACCTGGACCGTACAAATTTTTCTACATAAGTACGAGTAAATGCTTAAATTTTAAAGTGCGCAACAAATTGTGCTT
Organism: Andricus quercuspetiolicola; assembly: GCA_035222095.1. Lineage (NCBI taxonomy): Eukaryota > Metazoa > Arthropoda > Insecta > Hymenoptera > Cynipidae > Andricus > Andricus quercuspetiolicola. The sequence goes on along the minus strand of JAWWEA010000101.1, from coordinate 11,593,774 downwards.
GGTGCAACGAGACTTTTGTTAAGCAAAAAATACAAAGCTTTTTCTCTATCATCTATTGCACGCAACAGCGGACACTCTAAAGGCACGTAAAATGGAAGAGTTTTAAATCTGGCATTTCAAAACGAAAGCCTTTTCCACGACAATGGTCTCTCTGTAATTTTTTAGTTAAATAGTAAAGAATGAAATTCTAGATCTGTGAATTTTACAATTTAGGGATGGAATTTTCCGAAAGAAAATTGGAAATTTTTGATGAGATACTTTTTCTAGAAGTTTATAAAAATAGCTACAATACTCGTGGCAATTTTTTTTATACCAATTTTGTGAAATTCTACTTCCTAGCAAGCAATGATAACAAACTTAAAAAATGTAAAGCTTGAGAATTACAATTAACAAAGGTAGGTCCAAAATTGGCAAAATGGTAAAGTCACTTTTTTGCTTTATGTCGACTCCTAATCTAAGTAGTAAACTTGACTTATATTTTTTATCTGGATGGTCACTATAAGACCACGAATGTCTTTCACGTGTCTGCGGCAGATCAGTTTTCCAGTCACAGTCTCACCTGGAAAGAAAGGTTAAAGAACCATAATATTAAATTAAATTAAAAAATTGGACAGTCTTCGGATAATTAACATAATGAGCATAATGAACTGCAATTTGTAATATTTTTCTTTATATATATATTGTCCAAAAGTCAGAAAAAAAATATAAACAAAATTTTCAACTATCGGAAGACTAACAAATTTTTTAATTTCGGAAAACAACCAAATTTGTAGAAACCTGACCGTGAAACTCCACTTCCGAACATAGACGACACATTTTCTATTTGAACCGAATAAAAGTCATCTTTCTGGTCTTTGGCTTTCGAAAGCTATACAATTTTCGGCCTTCGGAAGGCAATGGTAACAAAATGACAAAATAGCACTTCTATAATTTGAGTTTAAGATTTTTGCAAAACAACTTTTATAAATTTAAAACACTTCCATCGAATGCAAAATTATCAATATAATTTTCATTCAATTTTCTTCATTTATACCAAATATTGCAAATTTAATCCAGTTCTTCATATAAAACTTTTACTCTAAATTATTGAAGAAATCAATCTTTTTAAACATGCGATTTTTTAAAAGGATTCTATTCTATTCGAAGTCTGCGTGGGCTATAAATAAGTTTAATATTTTTAAAATTTCGCGACACTATTTTTTTTAATTTTCTCTTTTTTCCCTTTTCTCTTTACATATCCGATATTTCAAAATACAATTGTTTGTGTCACACCTACAAAATTATTCTGTTCAAAGGCTTTTTTAACTTATAGAATTATATATTATAATTAATTTTATTTTTTTAAATTTGAATCTGTATGAATTGATTGATTGAATCTATAAAAATTAAATATTTTTAAATAAACTACGATGGTCTGTCTGTCCACATGAAAGATTCTTTAGTTTAAATTTTAATAGCGAGTGACATTATGTTAGACGTATTATAGCAATTATTTTTGGATTAGACCAAAATTCAAATAAGAATTACAAGGTTTACAACTGATCTTAATGACATTTTTTGATAGAACACAAATTTAATAAGTTCTAGAATTTAAATAATTTTTAAAATATACCAAAAACCAGCTTTAAGCAGTTCGGAAAATTGAAGCGCAGTTTTTAGAAGATGTTAAATATTTTTTCTTTAAATCTACATTCCATATAATATTTAATTCATGTAAAGATTTATGAAAATTTAAACAAACCTGTTTCTCTTACTTTTTCTTAAATGAAGGAACCTAAACTTTGCTTTGAGAGCAAAATTTCTTCAAAAGCAAAAAATGGTATTTTTTATTTAAAAATTTAAAAATGAAAACAATTTTTGTTTGAAATTGTTTTATCCCTCAGGGTTTAATTTGAAAATATTGATAGTTAAATCTTTTACTTTGTACATTTCAAAATTTTTTAATGGGCGCTGTTTTTAGTGCTTTCACAATTTCAAATAATAAGCGAATGAAAATAAATAATTTTGGTTTTGTAATATTAGACAATTCTTCGACGTTTTAAATTCAATAATCTCTAAACTATCAACTGTACGTGTAAAGTTTTTAAATATAAACATTCTTTAATTGTAGATTTAAGAAATATTTCCATTTAAAATGTAATAATATGTGACCAACTGTACTTATGGAAACAGTTAATATCTCCAGATACGTAAAAAATATTGGCAACTATGAAAATATTAAAATTACGAAAGTGAGAGTTTTTTCAGCCATATATTGCTAACTGGAGTTAATCACTCCTTAAATTATTTAACTCGTTTGAAAAATTTTTAGAACTCTTAATATTTAAAAATTTGATATTATGGATTTTTAAATAGTTTATGTTTTCAATATTAGAAAATAAAAATCATTTTATTTAAACTTCTCTGTTTAGATAAATTTAATTCATATTCATGGAATTTTAAATGACTTCTATATATTTTGATAGATTTTTAGGATTTCTAAAGATTTAATTCAAGGGACACGAAGGACATAAAAAAATTTCAAAGGATTTTAGAGATTTTAAGTTATTTTAAAAGATTCCGAAAATTTTCAAGAGATTTCGTTTCAAAAAATGTTAGAACTCTAGTAAAAAATTAGTTGTTATGAATTTTTAAATACTTTATGCTTTTTTTAATATTAGAAAATAAAAACCCAGGGACGTAAACGCGCGCGTGCATTTTGTTTAAACGGGTTTTTAAAGATAAATTTAATGTATAATTTCAACTTAATTTATATCCAAGGAATTTTAAATGATTCCTACTTATTTCAGTAGATTTGTACGATTTCAAGGGATTTTAAAGAATTTCTAGAGGACTTTAGGGAATAAAATCGATTTTATTTTAAGGGATTTCTACGGATTCCAACAGTTTCAAGAGATACGAAGGAATTCGACAAATTTCGAAGGAGTTTAAAGATTTTGAGTTATTTTAGATGATCCCGAAGAATTTCAAGAGATTTTGTTTCAAAAATGTTTAGAATTCATGGTATTAAAAAATGTGTGGTTCTGGATTTTTAAATACTTTATGTTTTTAATATTAGAAAATAAAACCCAAGGACGTGAACGGGTGCTTCGCGCGCGTGTATTTTTTTCAAAGCATTTTTTTAAAGATGAGTTAAATGAATAATTTAAATTTAATTTATATCCAAGGAATTTTAAATGATTTCTCTTTATTTTTATGGATTTTTACCATTTCAAGGAATTTTAACGAACTTCTAGAGAACTTGAGAGTATAAACTAAATTTTATTTCAAAGGATTCCTACGGATTTCAACAATTTCAAAGGATATGAAGAACATAAAAAAATTCAAATGATTTTAAAGATTTTAAGTTATTTTAAAAGATTTCAAAGAATTTCAAGGGATTTCGTTTCAGATATTTGTAAAACTCTACATATTCAAAAATTTGTCATTATACATTTTTAAATAGTTTGTTTTTAATATTGTAAAATAAAAACCCAGGGACGTGAATACGCGGTTTGCGAGCGTGCGTTTAGTACTAGTGTAAAATATTTTAGTCATTCAAACTTGAACTATTTTTAATTTGAGTTTGAGAGCATTGAAAAGTATTGTTTCCAATTTAAATTCAAAATATGAGTTACGGTACGGATGAAATAATAAGTCCTGCATAGAAAAACTTAATTATACTTATAAGTGTCTCTATTTAATTATTAATAAAGGAATTTTTATAAGAGGAAATATTCTTGATTAAGATAAAG
>JAWWEA010000101.1:11220069-11233051 GCA_035222095.1 Andricus quercuspetiolicola | reverse complement strand
TGAAAAACCATCCGGGTATATCAAATTTCAGTTCTTAACCCTACTTCCCCGAGGAAGATGTGATTTCAACACCTAGATCACCGGGTTTAATTATTAGAACTAACGGACCTTTGGAAGAACATCCACCTCATTATTTTTCAATAATTGTAATACGAATTTTCCATAACTGAATAATAATTCGTATTATTAAATTTAAATAAAAATTAAAGCGACGTTACAAACTTTTGTAACTTTTACAATTAAAAAATTAATTCTATGCTTCATTTTCAGTTTAAACATTTTCCTCAGTTTTAAACAGTTTCCTTTTTTGGAAATAATCCAACCTTTTTCTATTTTCTCGATTACATTTCAAAAGTAGAAGCAAATTTAAATGATGAATTATCATAAGCGCCACTTAACGTCTGCTTGTATATAGCAATATTCACCGAATTCACAAGCGCGAACCACTCTATCATTTATTTCTACAGCGCCCGCAAATCTAGTGATTTTTTGGGAGAAATGAGAATTAGGACAAATGCCGATCGGGTGATTCGAATACCTACCGAAAAATTGAATGAATGGCACTAGGGAACTTTTGTTTTGAAAAAAAAAATATATGTTTCAAATTTCTTTCGTATTCACAGAAATTTAGGACCACACAAGCGTTCTTTCAAACTTTTTATTTAATTTTGCAAATGCTCAACACGATATATCAATTCATGTGAAACTGAGTTTTTGTGGGAAAAATGTCAGTAAGGAAGGAATCGGGAAGAAACATATTTTATATAGAGCAATCTGATGTTAAATAATCTAAAGAATTTTAGCTACTGTTAGTAATTTTGATGAAAATTCTAGTATCCATTTTCTTAGTTGTTGAAAGAAAAATCTTAAAATAATTTTTAAAAAATTCAAAAAACTTAGTAGATATTTAAAATTGAAAATTTTAGTCCCTTTCTTTAACTTCCATAAGTTTTAAAGAAATATTTTCTGAGGAAAAAAATTTTGAATATTTCTTGGATATTTGAAAAACAAATTTTTAAACTGAATTTCAGAAAAAAATTCACTTTTTATTTTCTTCATTTTTTTTTTAAAGATAGATTATAATTTTATCTGAAAGCCCTGTGAATATAAAAATGATATCTCTTAGTTTTCAAAAAATAATTAAGAACGTACGCCCGTAGCATGGTGTGCCCAGCACTCAAAAGTCTCAACTCTGAAATTCGTGCATACAAGTATAATATTCGTCTGTTGTTCGCCTATAGTTTAGATTTGTTTTTACAACGTGTGCATCGTTCCAGCATACGTTCCTTACAATTTCTCAAAAACTAAGAGAGATCCCATTTTGATATTTACAGGGCTTGTAGGAGACATTGTAAGCTATCTGTAAAAAAAATTAAAGAAAAAAGAAAGTGGAATATTTTCAGAAATTCAGTTCAAAAATTTGTTTTTAAAAAATCTAAGAAGTTTTTGAAAATTTTTATTCAACAAATATTTCTTCAAAACTGCGTCTTATTACGAATATTTGAAAAGTACACCTTAATATAATTAAAATCAACAAAGGTATGAATGTTTAAAAAAAGGACGAAAATTTTTAATATCTTCTAACTTTTTTGAATTTTTCGATAATTATTTCAGGGCTTTTCTTTGAAAACCCTAAGAGGACGGGTACTAGAATTTTCGTCAAAATTACAAACAATAGCTAAAATTCTTCAGATGATTTGACATCGAATTGCTCAATGCATTTATTGTGAATGAAAAAATTTGGAAGGATTCTAGTCAAAAATATTTAAACTATTGATACTTTCGACTTGGAATAAAATTTTATGTATGATCCCAAAAGATTCATACGCACAATTAAAAATTGTTTAAGCTTTAACGTTACTATTTAATAAATTATTTACTTCAATTTAAAATTATTAATCTTAAAAGCTTTTATACAGCAATGTTTGTTTCTCCGGGGTTTTCTCCAGAATATTAAATATTTTTTGCTGAAACTTTTGGTTTTTCAAAAAAGCATTTATAAAGAAATACTTAAAAATTAGCTTTCGAATTCACCAAGCTCCTTTCCAAATTAATTCAGGAAAAAAAATTTGCAGTAAAAATAGAACCGTGCAAGAACTAGGTACTCAAAATCGAATTATTTTAAATGTAATAATGTTCCAAAATACACATCTCAAATTCATTGCCACTTAATTTATTTTTAAGTGATTAAACTGTACAATTCAAACTTGCAATTTTATGTTTGTATCTTATTGATTGACAATTCAATGTTTTTTACCTGCTGTAGTGCGCCTATATATCACTCATAAAACTATGAAAAGCTTTTACCCGTGTGGAAAAATTTCGTGTCACTGTACTGTTTTTGTCTGGTCCGCCTTCAGTCGACACTGGCGCGCCACAGGCTGACTGTCCAGTGGCTAGACTGGGATGTTACGCTCGGATAGACTAGTTTCTAGACATATCGTCTATTTTGATAAAAAATAATTGATAATCAAACGATATAATTATTTCTCATTACCTAAAAGTCAAATATACATATTTTGCAGTTGGTAAAGAATATAAAAAAAAGTTTTTGTACACAAAAAAATGAGTTTCCGCAAATCTTGTACATACGCCGAGTGTTGAACTTTTGATGTGACTTCATATTATGTTGCTGTAACTTTGTCCCGTCGCCTCAACACACTCAGCCATCTCAAAGTAAAAAATTTTTCCATTTTTGTTGAAAATGAATTTCAATTCATCACATCGTAATATTTATTTCAATAAAATATTTATAATTTTTAAACATTAAGAGTGCTTGATGTGTGAATAAATCATTGTAAATGATAAAGTTTGTATGATTATACTTGCGATTGGGCTACGAAATTATTATTGTTTATTTTTACATTCTTATAATGAGAAGGTATTGATTTTATGTGAAAAATGACTTTCGTGGATTCCATCAAATTTCGACGTTTTGAGACCCCCTGAGTCAGAAAAAGTAGTTTTTACGTCGGTGTCTGTCTGTCATCATCGTTTTGTCGTCGTCTGTATGCCGGATAACGTTTGAAAGACTATTCTGATTGAATTGTGCTTTGGCGCACAATTTCAGGGACCAAAAAGAAAGATTGAATTCGTTCGAGACTAGACAATAGAAAGGTTTCAGTAAAACACGTAAGAAAACTAGATAGCGCCAGTGTAGCACCAGGCTAGTATTGCCTGAATAGACAAGCTTGAGAAAAACTGTACTGGCTTTAGCATGATTCAAGAGTGCAACAAAATTTTTCCACACGGTTAATTTTGATTTTTTTTTTGATTCTCAATTTTTTAATTTTATGAATGTTTATTGTAAAAATAAGTGTTTTAAATGTTGACATAATTTGCAAATTGAAACAGTAATTATACATTTTGGTATTCAATTAATTCTTCAGATATTACAAGGTTCTAAATTTACTGCATCTCTATTTTTTTCGCTAATGATTGAAATTTAATAATATGCTCACTCTCTAACTATGAATCAGTAAAAAATTCACTGATTGAAATACTAGTTAGGTATTTCACTCATTATTCAATGATTGCAGAATTATTCACTGATCAATTCAGTAACACCAGAGTAAAACATGTGAGGCATAATCTCTAAGCTTTAAAATAAAGCGTTGTTTTCATTCTTTTACTTCAGTAGCAAAAATAATTTCTTGAATAAAATGAATCTTCGAATTTTCGGGTTGTAAGTGTGCTGCAGTCACTGCAGGAAAAATATGCTCTGACTCGTATAAAAAGTACTTATACTTAAGGGGTGTGTACATGACAATCGAATCTTGAAAGTAAAGTAGCGTATGTGGGGTTAATTATCATTAAGAAGCATGAAAATTTTTGACTTTTTAATATTTGATCACGTTTATGGATTTTAAGTTTTTACTATGATTATTTTATTGAATCTATTACAATCTTATTTTATTATGACTACTAAATTGACACGGTGCAGTGCTGCCAAATTTTAAAAGTGTTTATTTCACTGAATGAAGAAGTAACTTTTCACTGATTTTTAGTGACTCATTTCCAGCTATTCCAAACAGTGATATTTTAGTGATTCATATTTAGAGAGTTTATTAATTAAAGTTTAGGAACACGTAGGTGTACAATAAATTCACGTTTATTAACAATATGTGAAGTTATTTCGGATTAATGTTAAATTTTCGAATTTGTACAACAAACTGAAATTAATAATTGGAAACTAATATTTTTGAAATTAAAATATTTGACGTCTTACTTATGTTCTTTAATTTTCTTTTCCAGATAACAAGTTTTTAATTTTCTTCTAATTTAAATACTTGTAATAAAGAAGAAGCCTTTAACCTTTTTCACTTTTGATATTAGTTTTAGTAGGAATAAGTAAATTCCTAAAATCCATTCAAATAATTTTTTTTATTTGAAGCATCAGAGGAGTCTCTAATCATGATGTGTAATAAGTTGGCAGTGTCATTTTGCTTTTGAAAAAAAAAAAAACGAAAGTTGGGCTGTATCTTATTTGGCTATTTTTCAGCATTTAAACGAGGCTCTTTTAACGTAATCATCTGACAATGAAAAATTTTCAACATTTTTTTTTAGACAATTCTATAAAGATTCACTATTTTTATTGTTATCAATAATTTAATAATTGTAGTCATTGAAAATCAGTGCAAAATGTTTCTAGGAATGCTCACTTATATTAGTGAGAGAATATAAAAAATTTATTGTTGGTTAAAAACAAGTTAATGAGCAAAAATGCTTCCTTGAGGACTGACAAGACCCAAATATTGGAATTTTCCATTCAATTTACAGACTCCTGGGTTTAAACTGAAAGCATTACATCTGAATATTTTACAGCCTTCCACCCATTTCTCATTAGGACCCAGTGATCTGTTGTACATATTATTTATTACACCAGTTCTCAAGCACATTTCAAAAGATGAATTTGACATTATTTAATTTTCGGAAAGGTATAATCTTAGCCCAACAATCTCGTAGGATTAACGAACCTTTTTCGATCGAGGGATTAGAGGCAGGGCAATTAGCGCAACCAACCTACGCCCATGTAGCTTATAGGTTTGTAGGTTTATAGTATATGGGTCTGGTATAATTGCTCAGGTGCTGCCCAATTACCGTCTGCCCGAAAACCCGTGACACTGTGTCGAGCCTTGATAGCGGGGTGAGGGGGGGGGGGGGCCTTTGTCCTAATAAGAAATAAAATACGAAACATCAAATTTTTTAAATTTTGCAATTAGTAGTTTTGATAAATTATATTCGAAATCTACGTTTTTTAGAGATTCCAACGATATGTCACTTACAATCAAAATATTAAAATTAGAATAAGTTGAGGAAGATTGTAGTTCATGTTTTGACATTGGCTAGCATTATGGAATTTCCCGTAGTATAGTTGAAAATGCAGCAGTTGATTTTGTAGAAAATTCGTCTGTTGACAATTCAACTGTTGAAATTTGTAGAAAATTGGTTTGTTGTTAATTAAACTGTTTAATTTTGTAGCGAATTTGTCTCTGGAAAATTTAAATGTGGAATTTTCAATCAAACAGATTAATTTTCTAAGAAAAGGGCGAATTTTCAAAAGAATATATGAATTTTTACCCAAATATCTAGAATGATAAAGTTTTGACAAAAAAAATAAATATTTTTCAGCTAAAAAAATTATTTTAAATATAGAAAAACGATTTTTCAACCAGAGATGAATTATCAGCTAAAATGATAAATACTCAACTTAAAAAGTGCATTCTTAACAGAGTAGTTCAATCATTAAGTTGTAAAGTTCATTAATTTTCAGCTGACGATTCGAGTATTAACATTCTTAGTTAGTTAAAAGAAGCGATGTTACTAGGTAATTCGGAAATATCGAACACATTGTTGACGATAACCTGATTGGTTGCGACACTGTGTGAATTTAACTTTCAGTGACTATTTTCAGGTTGCTTATCTATTAAAACAGATTCATGAATTTTTGCACCATTAATTTTGTACATCGAAATTTGTAAATAAATAATTTTACTTCATTACAAAATTTATTTCTAAATGTTTCTAAACATTATTGATAGAAGAGACCATTTAAATTGTAAATGATTGTTTAGTATTGAGAAATAATTCTGTTCTTAATATTTTGCTACCACACTATAATTTCTAATCTTTTCTACATTCTCAAAGAGATAACAAAAACTGAATTATGGGAAAAACTTATTTTGAAGAATTCGAAAAAGAATTTAGAAGCTTTTTAATAATTTTGATGGATTTTGAAATTAAGTTTTTTTAAAAGATTTCTGGGAAAATTTTAAATGGTTTATGTTTAATTTTACGTAGTGGCTAACCTACCGGCGCCGGCAAGATTGTTAGTTGCCGGCTGTTTTTTTTTCCTTCTGGGTGTGAAGTTCCGAAAAGCGTATAGCGATGTATTTTTATGCATTGATGACGAATATGGCTAAAAAGATTGCAAAAAAAATAATAATTTTCAGTTGCAAAAATTAAAAGAAAACCACATTTATAAAAAGAAAAATATTATGTTTACAATTTTTTTTTTTAATCGTGTAATGATGTATTTCGATACGCTTATTATAAACCTGGACATGAAAATACCTGCAAATATAACTTTCAGTGTTAAAACATGGAAAAATTACGTTTTTTTTTCAAAATTTATACACTATCTGTACCGGTAAAAAGCATATTTCAAGCATACGGAAGGGACTGTCACACATTTTAGAGTAACGCTATGTAACTGCAGAGTTATTTTGTTAGTTTTTGGCTTTTGACGCTTTGAATGGAACGTTCTATGTATATACATATCACACTTTGCCGACGATTTGCTACTCAAGAATTACTATTAATGACCTGTGGAGGCGGGAACTCACCCCTGTGATTGGTCACAGAAATAATGGAGGTCAAACTCCTAGCCTTTTCTAACGTTACGTGAGGACGAGAAGGCAACACTGTGGCTGGTCACAGCAATATTTCGGGTCAAACCTTTTCAACGTTTCGTGGGGGCGGAAAGGCACCCCTGGGACTGGTCACAAAAATAATATTGGTCAAACCCCTACCCTTTTCCAACGAATCGTGGGGGGGGGGGCGGTAAGAAACCCCTGTGACTGGTCACAAAAATAATGTTGGTTAAACTCCTACCCCTTTCCAAGGAAGTTTCATTCTTTAAAATGTTTTTACAAAAAATAATTTCTTACAATAAGTGTTTAACGAAGCCCCTATTCACACCGAAAATACTTTGTCTACGCTCACCGTATTCTAATGAGAAAAAAATGAGAACAGAGTTTTGACCATGAAAATGATCTTTTCAGGTATTTGCATGCCTATATACGTAATTCTCTTTTATCTCTTATTTCGTTTTTCGTGAAGAACAGCCGGCAGTGTAGACTCCACCTACTTTTTAAGTTCTACTTTTCCGCGAATAGATACCAAAGAACTTTTTTTATCATGACAGTAAAAAATTGCATGTCATTTATACATAGATTCACGAAAAATATTTAATATTTGAGCGCACTACCCAAAACAAATGTTCTTCGATTTTCTTCAAACTGCGGTAAATTATAGTACTATGTAGGACTATTGTAGGTGCAAAATCATAAACCACCATATTGCATGGTTAAAAAAATATGGTAGTTCGTACAATTAGGTGTGCATATCATCTTTCAATAAAATTTTATTGCGTCAAAACCAAACCAAATAAAATTTGTGGCTAACGAATTCGAACGGAAATTTTAAAAAATTTACGACGGTAGTAACCATTTCTCAAAAATATATGCCCTTTCTATAGTTTTTTAAAAAATAAAAATATATTTTTAAAAATAATTGCAAAATTCAAGGAGTCTGAATTCAGAACCTAACAGAATGAAATGAAAAAAAAATAAGGAACTCTGAATTTGGTCCAAGCAGGGATTGGGTTCTGAATTCAGACTCCTCGAGTTTTGCAATTATATGTTTATTTCAATTAATATCTCAGAATATCTTAAATGCCCATTATATCCATTCATGATTATAAAATAGAAATGCTAAGCTTTCTATAGTTATTCATTTTATCAAAATCTTAGGTTACGGACTTTGAGATACTTGGAATTTAAATCTTCAATTTAAAAGAAACTGTAGAAACGACATATATTTTTGAGGAATAGTTACCACCGTCGCAAAATCCGTCAAACTTCCTTTCGAACTAGTTAGTTATAAACTTTATTTGGGTTGATTTTGATACAATATTTTATTGAAAAATGGCTTCCGCACCTAATTGTATCAACTACGACATATTTCGGTAACCATGCAATATGGCGGCTCATGGTTTTGCATCTACAGTAGGGTTTAAGGGCATGTACCAGAGTGTCACGTGAACGATGACATGATTTATATTCGTCGGCTTTATAATTCTAAAAATGTAAATATTGTGTTGAAGTGTTGCGAAACGGTTCAGAATATATAAAGTCTAATAATAAAGGCCAATTTGAATTTGAATTTAATTTAAATAGTGTAATTTTATTAATATTTAGGCTGCGTCTAGTCATCCTGAAAAATTGGGGGAGTTGGAAAAGGGGATGGACTAGCCAATCTGATGAAGAATACTTGACTACTCTTCCCTAATTTCGGAACTTAGAGCCCCATCTGAGATAGAATGAATAAAATTGCATTTTTAAACAAAATAAGAACTGAAATGGCTAGACAGATGTGCCCTATATACTTTGAACCATTTCACAAAATTTTCAGGACAATATATTCATTTTTCTAATTGTAAAGTGACCGAATATCACACAAGAAACAAGAAACAAGTTCTACTGTGCATGTCTATCCGGGACCATCCAGGACCAATGTGGAACACGGAAACCGAAATTCATTGCGCCTAACTTCAAAAGAAGCATCTATCCGGGGTTATTCGGGACCTACCTCGGAGCTTACCGTGGAAAAAAGAAACAAGTCCTACCTTGTATGTTCATCCAGGTCTATCCGGGACCAATCTGGAACACGAGAACCGAAATTCATTGCATCTATGTTCAAAAGAAGCGTCTACCAGGGTTTATTCGGAACCTATCTGTGAGATTTCCATCTAAAAAAGAAACAAGTCCTCCCGTGTATGTTTATCCGGGTCTATCCGGAACCAATCTGGAACACGGAAACCGAAATACATTGCCTGTAACTTCAAAAGAAGCATCCATGCGGGTTTATCAGGGGCCTATCGGTGCGTTTACCGTCCAAAAACGAAACAAGTCCTACCGTGTATGTTTATGCGTCTATCCGGAATCATTCGCGATCTATCTGGGAGCTTACCATCGAAAAAAGGAACATGTACTAATGCGTATGATCAACCGGGTCTCTCCGGGACCAATCTAGAACACAAAAACCGAAATTCATTTCCTCTATGTTCAAAAGAAGCGTCTATGCGGACTATTCGGGACCTATCTGGGAGTTTAACACTGAAGAAAGAGGCATGCTACCGTGTATGTTTTTCTGGGATAATCCGGCACCGATTTGGAACACGGTAACAGATATTCATTTTCTGTAAGTTCAAAAGAAGCGTCTATTCGGGTTTATCCGAGACCTATCTGGGAGTCTACTATCGAAAAAAGAAACAAGTCCTACGAACAAATGAAAATAAAAAACTCGATAAATTCGATCAGTAAATCGAATCGACCTGTCTGTCTACATTCTGATTACAATTTCTGACTGTTCAATTCAATTTCAAAAACTGGACATTTGTGCAATTTTACTAATATTTAAACAGAAAAAAACATAGAAAAATTCAACAATTTTGTTAAAAACAAAAAAGTCAATCTTTTTGGTTGAAAATTCAACTTTTGTTCAAAATTCGTCTATTGGGGTTGAAAAGTCAACTATTTGGTCGAATATTAATTGCTTTGTTGAAAATTCATCCTTTTTTGCAGGAAATTCGTCCTTTTGTCGTGAAAATTTATGTATTTTGTTGAAGTTTCGTATTTTTCGGTAGAAAAGTAATCTTAAAAATCCATCTTTTTGGTGGACAATCCAGCTATTTGGTTCCAAAATCAGTTTTTTATGTGAGGATTCGTCATTGTAGTTGCAAGTTTATTTCTTTGGTAAAAATATAACTACAGTCGAACTCTGACACTGTGCCAGTTTCGGGAGTGACGGTTGGTGGGGGCTAACTCGTCATAGGTCCACTCCGGATATAAACAGTCAGTGGCGTATGAACCATTTCCGGTGGATTTTACTACGTGGTAAAAAATACTTAGAAAATTGTCTTTCTAATACGGAGATAAGGGCAAACTAAACATTTAACGGAAATCCGAAAGAAAGTTTGTTGTTATACGTTAAAACTTTCTCTTGAATAATCGGTCTAGATACACTGTCGCTCACTTAATTAAACCGTTCGAAGACAGCACCTCGCAAATGTTTCATTAATTCTCTACGAAAAACATAGTTTTCACAATTCTAACGTCAACACTTGACAGTTTGAGGTTGGGACTCCCGCTGCCTGAAGTCGATCGAGCCTCTCTTTCTATCATGTGAGGTAGACAAGGAGGTGCATCGAATTCGAGACAATGTTTTCAAGACAGGCTGATTTGATCGCACGAAATAATACGATCAGACCGATCGGCTTCAGTTGGCTTTAGACATGAGAAACCCACTGTAGGTCGACGCCTGATCGCCATTGTGCTTATTCGCTATATAAATGCGTCTGTCTCCCGCTTTGAGTGAACTACTGCAACGTCAAGACGAACTTGCACAGGTAGGCCCGTTAGGGTACAATGCCTTATCACAACGCTCCTGTTTTGTTACGCCTGAGTAAACACCGGACACCCGCCGCAGCCCCTAGATAGAAAATTAATCTTCTTAGTTCGAAATTCATTTCTTTGTTAAATATTACTTATTTTGGTTGAAAATTCATGATTTTTGTTAAGAAATCATATTTTTGGCAGAAAATAATTAATCTTATTGCTTGAAGATTAAATTCTTTAGTTGGAAATTTAACCTGAAAGAAAAATTTATAATTTTCAGGGAAAGTAAAAAATTGGTCAGGGTTGATTAAGACTTTTAAAACTATATTATAAATAACAAAAACGAAACCAAGTATGTTTTTTCCCTAATGATTACGTTTTTACTGCAAATAAAAATTCAGGGTACTTGTCTGTCACTTTCGTCTGTCGTTTTGCCTGTCATTTGCCTGTCATTTTCCATGACATTTTCCTATGGTCGCGAAAAGTCATATATTTTCGTCACGGTTTATTTGCTATATATATAATATTTATTATTATATTATATTACCTATATTATATATATATTATATATATATTGTATATAATATTATATTTATATATTATATTTATATTTATATATTCGGTTTCGGTTTCGACTCCTCTGGAATCAAACCGATGGGTCTATGACAAAGCCACCGAACGCGTCCTCGGGTTGCGGATTGAGGGTCCCTGTATCAAGAGTTTCTGCTGAATATGCTTATAATAATTAATAGGCAACCGCGGACAATTGTCCAGGGGTGGTCTCGAAGGAACTAACCCCCAAGCGGAGGAGTAACAACTGTGCCGAAAGATGAATGACACCTGAGTGAGGTGTCTCGAACGGTGACGATGAGATACCGGACGACCTATCAGAGTATGCAGCCTTATCCTTACATGCGGGGCATCCGTCTATCCTTCGATAGATGCGTGGAGTTTTCTGATGCTCTAATGCAAATGATTATTGATGGTCCCGAGTTGCTCAATAATATTGTCTTCTCTGACGAGGCATCTTTTCAACTAAATGGTAATGTAAATAGACATAACTGCAGATACTGGTCAGGAGATAATCCACACTGGGTGAGAGACAATCATACTCAGTATCCACAAAAACTTAATGTGTGAGCAGGTATTTTCAGAGGCCAACCACTTGGCCCTTTCTTCATTGGAGGTAATTTGACAGCAAGATGGAACTCCTCCACATTGCGGTCTTCATATCCGTGAATACCTAAATGAAAATTTCCCAGGCAGATGGATTGGGCCAAGGGGTCGAATTGAGTGGCCACCACGATCACCAGATTTAACTCCATTAGATTTGTTTCTGTGGGGTTATCTAAAGAATAAAGTTTACTTCAGTAAACCTACTGATTTGGAAGATTTGCGACGCAGAATATTACAGGAGATGCAGATGATACCACTGGAAATGTACCATAACGCAGTTAGAGGGGTTTATAACAGATTGGCACATTGACAAGCTGTTTATGGACAACAATTTGAACATTTGCTGTAAAGTGGTCACATAAGATCTTCTTTTTTGTTATGTGACCTACTATGAATTTTGCCTTCTCTGGCCGGCTCCACATACGAACATTTGTTTGTGGTCTGATGAGACCATCTCGCCTTAGCTGGTCGGATCCACATACGAACTTTTGTCCACAAACCTTTCGATTGGCGGTGTCAAAAATAGGAATTTCCATTTTAAAAATGAAAGTTGACCTTGAAATAACCTTGAAGGTCAACGCGAAGGTCAGAAAGGTCACCATTAGTATCCTCGTCTAAAACCCTGAAACTTTTGTCTGAAACATTTCTCTCGAAAAAGCATATTTTTGCTGATGCAGCGGGAGGGGGGTCCAATACTTTTTGATGGCCCTGTATACATGTACAGTGAAAAGCAGTTATTGTTCTTTTAAAAATTAAAGAAAAATACTGAGAATCATAATTGAATTAAAATATTCAAATCTCAATCTGAACTAGATCTCCGCGCGCCGAGCGCGCGGATGTTCTAGTAGTTTATAAAAAGAGTGTAAGTAGAGTGAATGACGCCTGAAACAAAAGACCTTGGATACTAATGGGCCCGAGCGAGGAGCTTCACATGATGACTTTGTGAGGATCTTCTCTTGGGGTGATCGCTAGAAAGATTGATCAGCAACCTGGGTCGGCGCAGTGTTGCAGAACGAAAAAATGTTATTTGAATAAATAACACAAGAGTTATAGATCAATCTAAAAAATATATACCTCCTTCCTCACATCACTCCCCTCCCCACCGAGTGAGTCACGCTTACCCCGAA
>JAWWEA010000101.1:10861795-10875049 GCA_035222095.1 Andricus quercuspetiolicola | reverse complement strand
ACGTGCTGAATTACCTGTTACACGATCTGGGGCACCCGGAGCATCGACTCATTATTTGGAGTTGTTTGGTTATTGACACAGTTTACATTTTTTCAGAGTTTTCGTAGATGACGTTTGGAATGACCTGGTGCACGATGCGGGGCACCCAGATCGTTGATTCACCATTCGGAGTTGTTTTGACTCGAGGCACAATTTAAATTTTTTTAAATTCTCGTAGAATACGTGCTGAATTACCTGTTACACGATCTGGGGCACCCGGAGCATCGACTCATTATTTGGAGTTGTTTGGTTATTGACTCAGTTTACATTTTTTCAGAGTTTTCGTAGATGACGTTTGGAATGACCTGGTGCACTATCCAAGGCACCCATGTCGTCGACTCACCATACGGAGTCATTTTGGTTTTTTACACAATTTAAATCTTTTTAAAGTTCTTATAGTATCTGGTGCACGATCTATGTCATAATGTTATATTTAATTCAGCTGCACATCAGCAGAAACCGCTGAAAATATTCAAATATGTTCTCAAGTTTTGAGTGGCTTAACCGTGGCTCGCTGACATTAGCCATCCTTGACCCATTCTTTATCGAAGCTTTGTCCTAGCCATGACCAAGTTTTAACCCACGCAGCTTATTTTCACGCTGGAACCCATCGCATATACCGCAGGAAGTGATTTTGGATAACCCTGGGATATCCAGGATGTCTGTGGTATATCCCATATCTGACGAGTTATCTCTGGGATATCCCTGGGACATCCTTGGAGACAAATGGGATCGAATGGGATATCCCATTATATCCTATTGTTGAGATTGTACAGTTTAACTCGTGGATAGTTGTTTAGGATAGTGTTGGTACCTCGATTGTTTTTCCTTACTTTACCACTGCGCGACGCTTGCGCAGCCTGATGAACGTTAGTATATATATCGGTCAAAAAATTCTGACTTTGTCAGTCTGCGTTCGTGAGATCTATTTAGTAATAGAAGAAAAAAATGAAAATTGACGGCTTTATTTCAATTCTTACCTTTTCTGTTTTTTTGGATTTTATCGGTAAGTATAATAAGGGTGGCTATACTCATAACTTGTCTACTCATGTTAGTTTCTTATAAAATTTGTTGCCAAATGAAAAATATTTGTATATAACTTCGTGTCTCAATGTTTGTTTTTCTATCTGATGTACTCTAAGAGACCTATATGATTTCAATGTTTCCTGCATAACTGCGTTGTATTTCTTTTTCAATTTATACCTGTAAAAATTGGTCTTTCAATTTTTGGTAACTAGACCCCCGTCCCGCCTGTAATGTTTTGTTTTCAGGAAAAAGAAACTTTAATTTTTTTTTAAACTGGCCAATATTAACCAGCGCCCCCGGGATTTTAAAATTTACATCGGGTTTTAGATTGGAAGATCTCGGTTTTCGAAAAAATAAAAAAAAGCAAAACCTGTAATGAAAAACTTATATATTAAAGTTGAGCTGCTTTTGAGGAAACGTTTGAGAAATAATTTCTACCCATAATTTTTTTATTTTGATAACCCCTTCCACTTGTATTGTGAGGGGAAAAAAAATTGTGCCCTTAAGTTTCCTAAAACTTGCGCAGATTTAATGCATTTGCATGAATTTTATAAACTTCCGTAGAGTTTTCAGAATTTTCCATGAATTTCATTAATTTCCGATAAAATTTTGAAAATTTATGAAGTTAATATTCAATAACAAACTAACGAATATAATTTTAAAGAATCTTTCGAGAAATGAAAAGAGCTTGGAAGTAAAAAAAAGTCTTGGAGGTAAACTAGATAGAGTGTGTAAATAATTCTTATTTTTGCGCACAGTGGCAAACACTCGAAAATGTGATATGATATTAAAGGTGACGTAGACAGTAACGGCCAAATGTTTGAATGCACCTAAGAAAAACTGTCTAGAGTAATATTTTCATATTTTTGTTGTTTGCAATTGGACTGATATCTTTAAAATACATTCAGAAAGATCATGAAATATTTAAACTATGTTGTACATACCAAAATCATGCAGATAGTGTAGTAAAATAAGTAAACAAACTACAAAAGCTTTTTTTCAGTTTTTTCAAACTTTTGGCTTGTACTGTATTTGCAAGATTTTTAATATATAATTTTAGACAATGTGAATTTTGAAAAGGAAAAAATTTCCAAACCAGCCTAAATATTTTTTTTAAATTAAGGATAACCAAGGAGAGCGTGGGAATATAAAACTGAGAAATCATGCAACGTATTTGTTATGGATATAATTTTTTCACTTTGCTAAAGATATTTTCAAAATATATTCGTAGCAGATAAAAATACTTGAAAATATGAAAGAAATTACTACTTTCACGATTAATTTGATTTTGACAACATCGCTTCAAAGCGTTCATTGATAAACATCAATATAAGTGATATCTGTGAATTCAAAATACATAAATTTTAATATCATTTAGCAACTTTTAATTTTATGTTTGAGTTAGATGCTTGACAAGACCTTTTGCATGCTTTTTTATTCATATTTTTTATACAAATGTGTATAAAATTGTGTAACTTCACAAATTTGTGTGTTTGACATAAAGACTTTACTATTGTAATTTTAAAAGAAATTGATGGCTTAAAGGAACAGTGCATAATGACTGGAACTTATGGTGGTCCCCTTTATGGCAAACACTTCTGGCAATATCTCAATTTTACTCTAATTTCCTTTTTCATTTGTTGACTAAAATGTAGGGAATAGCGTTGAAGCAATAAAAAAATATTAAACTAAAATTTAGAAACATCTATAAAGTGGGATTGGAAAATAGATATAATAGATAAAAAGATGCTGTATTATAAATTACTCTTTTTGATTTCATTAACTTTTAAGTTTCATAAAACTTCGTATTGACTAAAGATGACCTAAAGATACGATTGATGCAAAAAATCGAAATTTTTCAAAAGTGGATATATGCCCTTTTGAAAGTAAACTGAAAGTAAACTGTAAAACTTTATAAAATTCAACTTGATTTGATCACAATATAAACTAGTAAGCTCATTAGTAACTGAGAAGTTTATTTTCAAATGGGCGTATATCCAATTTTGTTCTTTTTGAGAAATCGAAAAAAACATTTCACAGCATTTATAAAAAAAAATTGGGTTTTCTGCGTTACTACATTGTTTTGGTCCTAGATCACGTACCGAATTACCAGAAGCTTAGATTTTCATTATAGTTCCCACAGAAAGTTATTATTACTTTTAATTTGGATAAGAGCCTTTTTGGTGTAAAATTTGTATAAGTTCCCTTTTGGTGAAAAATGGGATTGCAGCTGACAAAAAATACATGATTTGTTTAAATTCCTTTTTTAATGTATGGCACCATTAAAACATATGAAGAAATACGCTCCGTTAAATCTTGTGCTTTATGGACTAGTGAAACTTGAAAAAAATATTCGTGTGAAACCCAATCAACAAAACGTACTGGTACTCGACTTGTCAACAAAAATGGCGCACAACCGCTAGCACCTGTGCACAAGAGACGCAGCACGCGCCACCAGTTTAGGTAGATAGATGAAGAATGTGAATAACATACTAGACAAATGTTGTGTCCAAGCGGTGGATTAGACAACTACATTCAAAACATTTAAAGGCAACCTCATTATGGATAGGTGCCGTTTTGATATGCAAAAAATTTCCGACGACTATGTGCTGAAAGGATATGTTCCAATTTAATATACACGAATTGTCCAGGAATAGATACTGGATACATGCTCTTTTGCTGGCAAAGCCAATCTTTAACTAACTTTTAATAGGACATGCAAAGCTTTTTTAGAGGAAACTGATATACAAGTTGATAGGGTTTATCCCAATGATGTGATTGATGCAAATAATCAAAATTTTTCAAAAGTGGATATATGCCCTTTTGAAAGTAAACTGCTCAACTATAAACAAGGATCTTGCTTTACACGCAGAAAAAGGTTTGGTTTAGGCAACCAGAAATCAGGTTCTCACGACTGAACTATCGGGTTGCTTACAAACTGACCAAACTCATTGGTTACTTTGATTAATATGGTTTGGATGTATTAAGTTTCGTCACTGTAACCGTACATTTTGGTTGCAGTAACCAAACTGCTCGCTTAAGATCAGTATTCAGAACCTCCACCTTACCACCACTTTCGTGGGATTGGGTGCTGGGTTGAACGAAGTTAATAATGCATACAAACATAAAATTATCCTGAAGGTATTTGTAGTTTATTACAAACCCCTATTTAGACCAAATTCAATACACCCATACGTATGTGCAGAATACGCTTTAAACTGACGAATCCCGGAAATTTGAGAAGTGCGTTCATATCCAGTAGCAACTTCACTGACTCCTGTGTGACAGCTGAAAGCATGATTTATTTTTTAATCATCACCAAGGAATAAAGGTAGTTTATTCATTGTACATCATTTATCTCTACTGCATACTGCAAAATGTAGATTAAAAAAGGTTTATTGCACTTCACTTCATCTTCAACAGACGATTATGAAATGTAGTGAAACAGAAACACTGATTTCCACAGTTAGGGCAGCGCGTGATAACTGTAGCTGCTCCCTCAGGACATGGTACGCACAATAGAAATGAAAGTCGATACGAATCAGCCTATATTAAATTACGAAAATATTAAAGAATCGAACTGCGGAGAATCCTGCGGTTCGAAAAGTGCTAGAGAACTAATTGTTTTATGTTGACAATTGCTTTTTGTGCATTGCGAAATCTGCAGCGTAACGACACACAAGTTTAAATAAACGAAACTGCAACTTCTATAGCACGCTTTCCTCAGTGTTAGTATTAAAAAAAATTACACAATTCTACTTTTTTTTACAGAATTAAGTTTACAAGGCGATTCACCGAAAGGACATGAGCTCCCACCGTTGCCTCCTCGCAAGCGTGGCCTACATTTGATCAGTGAACCAAGCGTACCGGCTGAACAATCTGCGTTGGGTCAGTAGCTTTTTTTTAAGGAACTAGTTACAGATACGTGTTGTTTATTCAAATGACGCCTTCGTTTCACAACACTGCTCCAGGCTAGTTCGCTGATCAATCTCTCTAGTAAGCTCCCCAGGCGAAGAGCTTCACAGAGTCATTGTGTAAAGGTGTTCAGGCGGGCACATTAGTATCCAAGGCCTTTCGATACATTTAGTCATGCAAGGTCTTTGCTTTCTGTGCCTTTCTATGTATTTTCGATTCAGGATCTCATTCACACATTCCCAGCATTATTTTCTCGGCCTGTCTCCGGGTACGCTATCATTTACTTTACCTTCACCATCTGTACTTGCTTTTACAGTATTGAGTTCACCAGGCGGCACATCTGGAGGTCCTGAGGTCGAGAAATTACCCATTCGTAGGAGAAGACAACATTCTCTGAGTGCACCAAACGAACCAGCTGAACAATATGCGTTGGGTAAGTGACTTTTTTTTGATTAACTCATTACAGATACGTGTTTTTTATTCAAACAAGGTGTTCATTCTGCAACACTGCTTTGGGTCAGGCCGCTGATCAATCTCTCTAGTAAGCACCCCAGGCCGGGAGCTTCACTAAGTCATTATGTGAAGCTCTCCACGTGTGCACATTAGTATCCAATGTCTTTCGTATTAGACGTCTCTTACTCCACTGACACTATTTATCATGCACTTCTTCATAAATTATTCGTCGTCACACTTCCCTGTCCTGATATACTACTTTAGCATTCTTCAAATCCATACATTTACTCGTGCAAGTTCTTGTGTTTCTGTGCCTTTTTATGCATTTTCGATTCAGGATCTCATTCATAGATATCCAACATTATTTTCTCGGTCTGCTTCTAGGTAAGCTACCATTTACTTCACCTTTACCATCTGTTCTTGTCTTTACAGTATCAAGTTCGCAAGGCAGCTCACCTACAGCTCCTGAGCATCCGCGCATTGGCAAACCCTTTCTTATCAACCAATATTATTTAGGTAAGTAAACTTTTTTAATTCCCATGCTAATGGGAAGGTAATAGTTTTATGTAGAATTTGACTTGGTTGGCTTTCATCTAATTTCCGCGTTTTGAGACCCCCTAAGTGAGAAAAATGATTTTTACGAAGGTTTCTCTCTGTCCGTCACTCTGAGCCTCGGTGCACGTTTTTAAGGTATAAAAAGAAAGAACAAGTTCGTTCACTATGCATTTCCGGCCAACGGTTCTGGTTTTATCTATCGAAGATGTTTTTCAAGCAATAAAAAATGCCATTTTTAAGGAAAACTATTCAAAATATGAAAAAAGTGTTAGGAGGAAAAATTTTTTATCATAAAAGGATGAACACATTTTGTTGAGATCATTGTTTTGATATGACACACATTTTTCGTTTTAATCATAAAAAGTGATATTCAAAATTAAAAATTCATTTTTTTGGTAAAACTATGCAATATACGAAAAAAAATAATTCCATAAAATTTGTCTACCCAAAATGTGTCTATAAATTCATCGCAAGTCAGTTTTCTATAGCACTTTTAGTATTTATTTTAACCTTAAAAAATAATATGAAAAATTTTTTAAATTAAATTTTCGGTAAACAACACAAGATTAGAAAGAAATTAATAAACGAATGTTATTTACAGAAAGAAATGTTTACAGATTTGTTCAAAATAATTTGTTGATAACGCTCTATTTTTGTTTTAATCGTAAAAAATAACATAAAAAATAAATTTTTTAGCAAAATGGCCCAAAATACGACAAAAATAAATAGACAAAAGTTGTTCACCGAAAAAAATATGGACGAATTGGCTATAAGTTATTTTTCGATAAGATACGCAGTTTTTCTTTTAATCGTGAAAAATGACTTCACAAATAAGCCAAATTAAATTTTTGAAAAAAGGACAAAAGGTTGAATGAAATTTTTTGCCTAAATTAGATCTGAATCCGGCTGAAATTTATGTCAAATGTTTGTCCTGTGGCAGCAAAAAACTACAAAGAAGTTTAACTTTCAAATCGCATTTTTTCGAAAGTTATGGAAGGGGAAACAAAATCAAAAAAGTTTTTTTCTCTAAAATAAGACAATTCACCGAAAAATTCAAAAGAATTTTTGGCCAAAACAACAGGTTAAATCAGGCGCACCACTTCAATAAGTTCGGGAAAAAAATATGTCAAGCTAGGTTATGTAGACATTTTTTGTGAAAAGATGTTTATTGCACAAAAAAAAATCACCTTGAAGAAAACTTTCAAACAATTGAAACACTTTTTCTATCCATTATTTTGGCTGTAAGATTCTCTTCAAGTTTTTGGTAAATTGTTTTATGGGTCTTCACATCATATATTTTGTTCATGAAATCGGTCAAGCAGGTAACGAGAAAAACAACTTTTTTCATTTTTCCTTCCTCCTTTCTTAACTTCCAAAAAGTGCAATTTGAAGGTTTAAACTCTTGGCAGGTTTTTGCTACCTTAGGATGAACACTTGAAATAAGTTTCAGCCTGATAGGAGCGGCGGCCGATTTGTCATGCTTATCCAGCTACATCCATTCTCACACAGTGTGATTTTACAGGTCCTTAAAGTAAATTGATAAGACCATGAAAAACCTTGTCGAAAGGTCAAAAACTAAAAATGTAATCATCACCGTCGTCTTTCGTGTATGTAGGATGGCCATAGAAGGCGGTTTTAGCCGCTATTATTTTTCACGCCCAGAAAAATCCGGACGATGCGGTATATATATGTTCAGCAATATTGCCTCCTGAAATGGATATAACGAACTTCGAGCTCCCAATTCTTCCAAAACTTGTACGTACGTCGCATGAACGTTTCCAGTGGAGGATTTCACTACACGGTCAGGATATTCTGCTTCAGCTTCAAATATTTCTGGATATTCTCAGTGTATCGGAGCCTAATGTTACTGTTTTTAAGAAGGCTATTAGTCTATTAGTCTCACATATTGAGCACGTTCATATAACCAAAGGACATCTGAGCGACTGCCTCTCACAAGGTGGTCAGTCAGAATAGTCCTCTCCCAGTAAAGGAGATGGTGCTCATTCTCTAGTTCTTTAACTGGGCTATATTTGCAATAAGGCTCGAATCTCTCTAGTATGTCAGTGCTCAGGGTAATTTTTTGGTGAATGATCTCAGCGACATCATTATGTCTGCGCGTGTATTCTTGTGTGTCATCGTACAGCCATAAATGATTTGTTAGATTTTCTAATTGTAATTCCCACAAAAGTGGCATCTAACAATCACTGCCGCCGTACTAAGGATATATTTTCGTTACATCCTCGTCTTGATTACCTTATCCTGAGTGTCAATAAACAATCCTCTTTTTTCCGGAAAGAGTTCTCCCCATCCTTAGCCACAGGTTTGAAGCGTCACTATCCAGGCAAAGGAGAACTAATGTTTGGCTGTGTTGTTTGTGCAGCTGTTCAGCCAGCCACTGTATAGCTAGCTGCTCAGCGTTAAGATATCCGATGTTCTGTAAATCAACAGATGCACGTTTTAAAGAGATATACAGGTCAAATCTACAGATGTAGTCGTAGAGCGAGATGTTAGTCCTGTTTTGGAAATATTCGCGCAGCTGCGTAACGTAAGAGTCGAACAATCGACAAACATCTATGACACCTCTGCCCCCAAGCTTGCTTGGTAGAATTATTTTCTCTATAGTTGTCCTCTTATGGTATATTTGCTGCTCAGACATTTTTAAAGAGGATGATTCTGTTGAGCATCTCGAGGTCAGTTGTGAACCAGGATACAGAACGAAAGGAGTATGCTGGGAGGGGAATGACATAGGTCTTAATTGCCTTTGTGATGCTCTTGGCACTGAGGCTGAAACTTGGTGAATATGTATATTATAAGGGCCTTATGAAATATGCAGAAAAAAATATTTCGAAAAATGGACAGTTTTTGCGCTATACGGCACTAAACACTCAAAATATATAAAAACAATAAATCCCTATGTATGCTCGAGAAACGGAGTCGACGGTCCAGCCAGTTTAGTAACGAATGCGAGTTTGATAATGATATAAGTTGCGCGCATCCCAACACCTGCTGAACACTAAGCATTTAAAGTATTAAATACCTCGTGATACTGACTGTTGTGACTACAGAAATAGTGTGGTAGTCCTAACTGCTGATATGCCGATATTATATACAGCTATAGCGCACTGCTTCAATCAGTGACGTCGCTACATTCACACCGAATAAGTCTTCTCAGGTTAAGTCTCCACAGGATATCCCTTGCTAAAGGACATATATTCCACGGACATAACTTCCTAAAGGAAATACTCCCCTCCCTTCCCGCTAATCTATTTTCAAGCAAGAAAGTGAAAGCGACCCTTTTAAAGGCAAACTGGGCCATCTCTTTGCAAAGTACAAGGCTTTCTATGGACTTTTATCGGGCTCAAATAGTATTGGATAAGACCTTCCGGGAAGTCACTTGCCACCTCCATAAAAACACCATATGCTTTAAAATTATTTGTTGCTTTATTAAAAATTTATTTTATTTCCTAAAATCCATTCCTTTTCCGAAAATCCAACTACTTGGCTTGAAAATTAAAATATTCTGTTGAAAACTAGTCTTTTCACATTGAACATTTTTTATTTATTTTTAAAGAAAATTCAACTATTTGATTGAAAATTAACTGTTTGGGGGCACCAATGGACAAGTCTTCCTGAAATACGTCTCACAGAAAATCACTCTCCACATTTAAAATAACAGGAGATGCTTTGAGGCAGCAGTGGACAAGTCTTCCCAACCATATTACCCCAGGGAAATCACTTCCCACTTCCGAAACCCACTAATGCTTTGAGGGACCATTAAACAGGACTTTGCGGGACATTTACTTCCAGGAAATCACGTGCCTCCTTTAAAAATATAGGAGATGCTTCGAGGCGCGATCAGGAAAGTCTTTCCCAAACAAGTCTCCCCATCAAATCACTTCCCACTTTAAAAAAAATATGAAATGCTTCGGGGCATTTTTTCTCGGGAAGACTTGTCCAATAGTACCTCGAAGCATCTTATATCTTCTCAGAAGTGGAAAGTGATTTCCTGGAACGAGTTCCCTGGATGTCCCTGGAGGATCTATATAATGATGCCCGGGAGCACCTCATGCTTTTTCGGAAGTTCCTTCCTGGGAGAACTTGCCCAATGGTGACACAAAGCATCTCATATGTTTTTACAAGTACAAAGTGATAACTTGCAAAGACTTGTCTCAAGAAGAATTGCACAATGGTGCCACGAAGCAACTCATGTTTTTTTGGAAGTGGAAAGTAATTTCCTAGGAAGACTTGTATGGTGAAGACCAGTCCAATGGTGCCTCGAAGCATCTTATATTTTTTCAGAAGTGAGAAGTGATTTCCTCAGAAGACTTGTCTGGAAAAGTCCTGTGCAATAGTGCATCGAGGCATCTTATATTTGTTTTGGAATTAAGGAGTAATTTCCTGTGAAGACTTGCCCGGGGAAAACACGTCGCGAGAGGACCAGTCTACTGGCGCATCGAAGCATCTTATTATTTTTTTTTAGAAGGGGAAAGTGATTTCCTAGAATGACATGTCGGGGGCAGACCTATCCAATGGTTTTGCGACAAATGTGAATATGTTACTTTTAGTTGACCGGAAAAATTGAAAAGCTTGACCAGGAAAAACCAGAAAATGACCGGGAATTTGAAATCGTCCGCCGAATCGCCACCCTGATCATCTTTAGGAAAATTTAGTTTTCTATCAATGCCAACTTATTGTGTAATTTCCATTTAGATACAAGTGGGGGCAGCACACACATGCTTATCCTGCTACGCCGTTCATAAGCCTATTTGCACCAAGTAATGCTTGCGTTGATAGCAAAAAAATTATCTTATTTATATTTTTAATTTTAAATAATGATATTTTCCTGAATCTCTTTATATCACAGTTGCTATAAGATAAAGTTAATCATAATAATAATAATATTTGCAATATTTTCAAATGAACTAAGAGCAGCATCAAAACGTAGTGTTTCAGCTAGAGGGAAGCAATCATCTTTCTCCCAAATAAAAATTTCGAATATATAATAAATTATATGTTAACAGTTTTTGGACACTTGAATTCAAGCTGAAATTAGATTTTCGATAAATTTAGAGCAAATATTCTTGTTTTACAAGATTTGACAATATATTAGGAAAAATTCAAGAAGTTTAAAAAAATATTTAGAAATTTCAAAAGTTTTCGAGTTCCAAAATCAAAGTTATTTCCAAATCATTTCAAAACCTCGAGATATTTTTAAAAATAATATTAAGCTTTCTCAAATTTTATTAGGTTCTGCAATTTAAAAAGTTTAAAAAATATATATCTTGACAATTTTGATCAATGTTGTATTTTTTTTGGAAATTTGGTCTCAAATATGAATGAAGTTATTTCATTTTTCTAGAATCATTTCCGAAAAACAAGTCGCTGTTTTGAAAATTCTAAAAAAATGTCGTCAGATTTCGAAAGAGATCGACAAAAATTATCAGAATTTGAAATGAAGTCACCCATTTAAAAAACTTTGTAATTTGAAAATAAAATAAGCAAAATGAAACTTCTTGAATATCTATATTAATTAGAGAATTGTACTTACCCTTTTTTATATACGAAAAAGTTCATTATCAATCAAATAATTCTTGTACATAACGTAAGCTAATTTTAAATGAATCTAAAGTCAAGCAAACGTTGGAGCTGAGGCAGAGGTAACAGATTTTTATTGCTCCAGCGTTATCTTTGTCGAGGCTTTAATTGTTGTTAACTAAAGAAATATCTCATGAATAAAAATATTTCCTCCTTCAATGCGGAAAAAATTAAAAACTAAACAATAGACTTTTTAAACTTGAAACCGAATTACAATTTTTATATTACATTTCATATGCTTCCATATAAATTGATTGAATTCATCCCATTTTACGCTCTAATTAATTCTGTACGTCATTTAAAGACAAAGAAAAATGAACATGTTGGAATCATCACTACTTTTAATTTAATAAAATAAACCTGTATAATAAATTATGACTCTGAAAAGGAATACCAAGATTAGGCCAATTTTTATTTTTTTTAAATAAGACAATTTGTGGATAAGTATCTGCTTATTCAGTCCTTCCTCAAGATATATTATCTTGTATACTATATCTGCTGAGACAAATCCGTTTGAATCATGAGATTTTACAAATTAATTAATTTTGCACCATACATTAAATCTATGACCAATTCTCACAAATTTTTACGCTTGCAATCTAAGCAACTTGATTTTCTTTTTTTCTGTCACTTCTATTCTTCCTCAATTTTCCCATTATTTCAAATCCATTCTTTCATTTTTTCTCACTCACTTCTCCAGCCCCCTTCAACTGCTTCATCCATTCCTCACTTATCCAGCCACCCCAAGAATCTTTACCGCATTCTCGTGCAGATAAAAATATGTATTGTGAGTATTCATTGTCGATTATTATTATAATGCTTGTGTATTACATTGAATCAGTTTTCACGCGGCAAACATTCATATGGCTATTTTAAGGATTTTTCCAGTTCGAACAACTGAAATTGATATTTGTCAATTCTTTGCTTCATTGTTGAACTGCACGGGGCTTGCGGAAACTCTGAATATCATTTTTTTTTTTTAAGAAACACATTTTTCGTGGACCGAAACAAATTTAGGAGCGATATGCATGGAAATTCAAAAAAGAAAAATATCAAAATGATTTTTGTACCACCTTATTAAGCAATCCGCGACTCGTCCTCACACCTGCTTCATAACGATATTGTACGCACGGACTGGCCCATGTGGACCCACCTTGCTGACCATTGCACCATCATCGCACTGTTTCTTTTTTAGTCTTTTCTTGTACTCGGGAAGACCTATATCCATGAAGTAATTCATACCTGTGCCTACTTGCTACAAGTATTTAAGAAAACAAGAGTTGTTGTGTATATTTCGGATTGAGGAGCTGCAAGATAACATTCGTTATTCGTAAGTAAAGTGGCCTCTTCAAAATAAGATGATTATTTCATAGCATGAATTAATTTATGGAGATTGTCTTTTCTGAAAAAATAAAAGACTCAAGAGTGCGCTGGTGGTGGGTGATTGTCTGCCTTCTACAAGGGGGGTGCACAACCCATTGGGGAACCAGATACCCTAAAGACGTCCTCAGAATGTACCTCTGTGTCATGTGACTTGACACCTTTAGGACATCCTTTGGATCTTTTCTTCTTCCCAGTGTGCCTACTAGGAAGGAACAGGCTGTACGTACGATTTCGTCCTGAAACAGGTATGAGGATGAGTCGGGCATCGTCCGATCTGATACTATCCGT
>JAWWEA010000101.1:10620264-10631727 GCA_035222095.1 Andricus quercuspetiolicola | reverse complement strand
ATAGACTGAAGTTATGGTAAAACGGTATGACAGAAGTAAACGTAGAAAACCCTTGAAGAGGGGGTGCAAGATGCTTGAAAGCAGCCCTGTAATTGTGGGCGGCTATGTCAGGTCACGATCAGTTGGGACCCAGATGAGGTGCAGGGTTGGGTCATGAAAGTCCGAAGTACAAATTTTGGCTGAGAAAGACCCAAGTTGTAAATCCTTTGGGTAAAACCCAGGGCAGAAAACGTGGTTGGGAAAACCCCAAGATACAAAGCGTGTTTGGTGAAAACCCAAGGTACAAAAAAGTGATTGGAAAAACCCACAGCAGTTTACAACAAAAAGGGATATTTCTTTACCTGAAATTATCGTAGTAGAGAGAAAGTTTTGAGTAGGATTTGAAAGGCAAAAGCATCTGGGAATGCCTGTTTTTAAATTATACTTTTACAATTGTTGCAATGTCAAATTGATTTACGCTTCAACATATGCCGGCCCCCTTGAACGATTAGGTTTAACAAATAAGTATTCACAGCGTGCAATTTAAATGTGCGAAATAAGTTTGAAAAACTGTGATTAAAGATGCGTACTGCCTAAGAGAAAGAAAATTGATGTCTAACCATAAATGGTACATAGTGAAGTAGAAATACATATTCAAATTTGTTACATACAAGTAGTTAAAGTTTAAGAAAATTGATTAACATAAAAATACATAATTGAATTGTATAAAAAAAATACAGAAACACTGTTTACAAAATTATCAATTCAATTACAAATTGTTGGTTGGCTCTATTGGCAGAGGAGAAATCTTCTTGATGCTGCGTTTGTACTCTCCTCGATGCGTTTTTACAGTGACGACTCGTATGATTTTATCACTGCCTGGATGTACTGCAACATTTCGACCTAAAGTCCATTGCATTGGAGGTACATTTTCATCACGCAGTGACAATATCGCCTATTTTCACGTCTTTGGTGCTACCGTTGTGCCACTTTTTCTTCACGTTCAGTTGGTGTAAGTACTCTTTGTGCCAACGTGTCCAAAAATGTTGACGCATTTGTTGTACATGTTGCCATGAAGATAAACGTCCTGACGGAATCTCTGTCAAGTTTTGTTCTGGCATATTTTTAAAAGAATCGCGTATAAGGAAATGAGCGGGTATCAAGGCGGATAGGGCTTTAGGATCTGAGGAAATTTGAGTGATGGGTCGCGAATTTAATATTGCCTCTATCTCAGTAGTCAAAGTGAGAAAGTCTTCGTATGCTAGAAAAGTGCTGCCGACAACTCTCAGAAGGTGGTGCTTAAAAGCTTTCACCGCGGCTTCCCAAAGTCCACCAAAATGTGGAGAACGAGGTGGAATGACATGCCATGCGATGTGCTTATTAATAAGTGTTTTTTGTACACACTTGTTATGCTTGTGGGAAGATAGGAGATTTTGAATGTCTTCGATCTCGTTTTTAGCGCCAATAAAATTTGTTCCATTGTCAGAATACAAATCTGAACTCAAACCTCTTCTGCTAAAGAATCGGCGCAAAGCAGCTAAAAAGGCTCCGGTAGTGAGATCACTAACGGGCTCAATGTGGATGGCCTTAGTGCCGAAGCAAACGAAAATAGCTACGAAAATCTTTATTTTGTTTCTATTTCTGTGTCGTTTTTCCTTTATATAAAAAGGACCGCAATAATCAATACCCGAAATTAAAAAAGGACGTTCGAGAGAGAAACGGCTCTTTGGAAGATCTCCCATGACATATTCGAGAGTAATTGGTTTAGCCCGAGCGCAAGTAATGCACTTGTGAAGAATTTGTTTAACTGTACTTCGTCCGTTGACAATCCAGAAGTTTTGATGAAGGGCGTTAAGCGTAGCTTGTGTACCCCCATGCATAATCTTTAAGTGTTCTTCTCGAATTAGAACGTCTGTAAGATGATGATTTTGAGGCAGTAAGGCTGGATGTTTATAGGCAAACGCGAGATTAGCCTTGTCTAGTCTGCCTCCTACTCTCATAATTCCTTCAGAATCAATAAAAGGAGCTAAATTATTAAGGTTTCCGTTTAATTGTCTTTTTGATTTAAGAGTTTCTAATTCCTTTGGAAAACCTTCTTCTTGAATTAATTTAATCATCGTTGTGTTTGCGGCTTTTAATTCATTGATGTTTAAAATTCCCGTGATTTGATTTGTGTTTTTTGCATTATAAGTGACTCGTTTGCAACATGCTATAAATCGTTTTAATTCGTCGGAAGAAGAGAAATGGTTTAAAATGTTGAAAGTAGATTTCGGTTTACGTGATTCAGAGATTCACCTTGCCTTTTCAATTTCTGTAAGTGCCAGAGAGACGACGGGTCTCTTTGGTATCAGTGGTTCTGAGAAAGTTAACATTGAATCTGGCCAAAGGCTTTCATCTTCGTTAATCCACTGTGGCCCATGTAGCCATAGTTGAGAAGTGATTAATTCACTAGGCAAATTGCCTCGCGAGATAAGGTCCGCGGGGTTGCTTTTTGATCGTACGTGTCTCCATTCATGATTTGAGATCGAACTTGTGATTGTGTTAATCATGGAGACACGGTTTCTTTCAAAGGTCTCCAAAGAATCAGAGGAATTATTAATTCAATGCAGAGTTATAGTAGAGTCAGACCAAAAAATTGTTTTCTCAAAAGTTAAGTGTTTCAATGCTTTCGCTGTTGCTTCATATAACTGAGCTAAGAGGAGGGCTGCAGATAGCTCTAATCTCGGTAGTGATAGGGATTTAATAGGAGCAACTTTGGATTTGGAACAGACTAAATGTGTTTCGCATTTTCCTTGATTCGATAGAGACCTGATGTAAATAGAGGCACCGTATGCCTTTTCGCTCGCGTCGCAAAAACCATGCAATTGTAATGTGGAGTAATCATTGATGAGAAGTTTTCTCTGAATTTGTAAATTAGAAAGAAGTGGTAATTGCTCACGATATTCTTTCCACGCAGTGTAAATTTCGCTTGGGACTGGTGAGTCCCATCCTATTTTGAGCTTCCACATTTCTTGCATCAAAATTTTTCCATGCACTGTTACAGGACCAAGATAACCGATAGGATCAAATAGCTGAGCGATTTCAGACAAAATTTCGCGTTTCGTAGTTTTCCTTTTTTCTTTAGGTTGATCCACGGTAAACATGATTGCATCTCGTTTTGCATTCCAATGAACACCTAGCGTTTTTGTTGTAACATCTGCGTGCAATTGAAAAAATGGTTCGTCAGAAAGTTCTGATAGCGATTCTATTAGTCTTAAATCGTTTGAGGCCCATTTTCTCAAGTTTAGACCTCCCTTACGCGTTATTTTGATCAATTCGTCCCGCAATTGTTTCGCCTCTTCGATAGTTGATGCTCCGGTGAGCATATCGTCAACATAAAAATCTCTTTTCAAGACTTCTGCAGCCTTGGGATACGCGTTCGCTTCATCATTTGCGAGTTGATGCAATGACCTAATTGCTAAAAAAGGTGCTGCAGAAGTTCCGAATGTCGCCGTATTTAATTCGTACGTTTTTACCGGTTGAGAAGGGTCATCACGCCAAAGAATTTTCTGATATTTGCGATCGTCAGGGTGAACGATTGTTCGCAAATACATTTTTTCGATATCAGCCAGTAGAACATAGGCGTGTGTTCGGAAACGGACTAATAACGAAAACAAATCGTCTTGGATGGTGGGGCCTACCATAAGCGCGTCATTTAGTGATAACCCCGTGGCTGATTTCGCTGAACCATCAAAAACGACGCGCAATTGTGTCGTCAAACTGTCGTTTTTGAAAACTGCGTGATGAGGTAAATAGAACCCTTCTGTAGTAGATGCCGATTGAACTTCGGACATATACCCATTTGCCTGAAACGTTCTGAGATTTTCAATGTACGAAATCTTGATTTCCGGTTTTTTAATAAAGGATCGTTCAAGAGAGTGTAATCGTTTGAGAGCACTTGAGTATGATTCTCCTATTTCGCCTACATTTTCTTTGAAAGGGAGTTTAACGCAATATCTTCTGCTTTCTAAATCGCGAGTCGTATTTTTCTGATAATGTGATTCGCATTCGCTTTCTTCTAATGATAAAATTTTCGTTTCTGGGACATTTTCGATTGTCCAAAATTTTTCTAATTGCTTACTCAATGACATTGTGACCAGATGACAGGAAGTTTGTTTTATTGGATTTGTTGCGTACGTTTTTCCAGATATAATCCATCCAAAAACAGTGTTTTGTAGGATTACATTATGACCTGGAATCTTGATTTGACCTTGTCGTAAAATACGAAGAAAGAATTCAGATCCTATTATACCATCTATAGGACCTGGAGTGTCGAATGATGGGTCAGCTAATTGAATATTCCTTGGAATTTTTAAATCAGAAGTGTTTATTGATCTGGATGGTAGTGATTCGTTAATTTCATTTATTAGCAAAAATTCTAGGTTTAGAGAAAAATCATTTAGACGTGATTTGACTGTGGTTCGAGTCATGTGCTTGATATGTGATGCTAAAGAATTTACAGCGCCGAGAGGGATATCAATATTACTTTTATTAAGCCCTAGGACTGACACCATGCGTGCTGTCAAAAGATGAGGCTGCGAACAAGAATCAAGAAATAATCTACATTTATGATACATTCCGTTTCGATCCATTACCTCAACGATTGCGGTTGTCAAAAGGTTTTCGCTTTGTGAAGACTTTTTAGAATAAAAAGTGTTCATGTGTGTTGATGGTCCAGGGTTGGCACAATTATTCGCGATTGTCGATTGAGTAGGTTTATCTCTATTATCATTTTCGATATGTAATATAGTGTGGTGTTTTCTATTACACACCTTGCAATTGACTGATTTGCATTCGTCTATTCGATGGTTTGATTTGAGACAATTGAAACATAATCTTGCCTTTCTTATTATATTTATGCGTTCAGAGGGATTTGCGTTGACTAATTACTCGCAATATTGGGTAAAATGAGAACCCTTGCACAAGTGATAGAAAGCCTTGAATTGAGTTGCATATGAATGAGCATTATGATGTTCGTTATTCGCGTTTGTTTTTCGATTCTTATATTTCTCATGTTGCTCAGTTTTTTTCGCTTTTATTGGGTTTATACGTTTCAAGAATTTTTCTACGAGAATGCAAAAAATATAATAATTCGTTCATTGTTGGAGAGGAGTTATCTTAAGTCTCTTCCTTCCATTTTAATCGCGTTTGATGATCGAGTTTCGAGACTAATAAATAAATCGGGAAGGCTTCTCAAACAGGTCTATTTAATACCTCAAGTGCGCGATAATGTTTAGTTGCATTATCAAGGATTTCTCCCATGCTAGCTGCGTTTTGACAGGATGGTAATTCAAAAAACGCACGTATACGGTTGTTTATTATAGCAGCAGGGTCATCATAGTATTTTTCTAAGATGGACCAGGCTACTTGATAATTTGCGCCTGTCGTTTCTAGAGATTCGATCTTCTCTGCCGCCTTGCCTTGTACACACGATCGCAAATATAATAATTTCTCAGAGTCAGAGAGTTTATTGCTATTATGTATAGCCGATTTGAAAGTGTCGCTAAATCCAGGCCATTTCTCGTATGACCCTTCAAATTTCGGTAAATCCGCTCGCGGTATTCTATAGTTTGAATCCCCTTCATTTGTATTTACATTTAAAAGCGGTGCATGTGCATGCAATGGATTCACGTTTTGTAATTGGTTAATTTCTGCAGAGGTTTGAAAATTAACCGTTTCGGAACTCGATGGACTTGGATTATTTAAATTAACCTGGAGACGCATATTATCCACGTTGGATTGAAAGGGTGAATTCAATGAACTTTCGGATTGTACGGACAGACGAGCTGATTGGTCGTTATTGATATAAGACTTTGCTTTTGCAAGTGTAGCACAAAAATCTTCCTTAAAGGTTTATCTCTCGCGTTGTTCGATTTCATATTGTTCATCTGACACTATTTCTTCGACTTGTGTTTGAATTTCTTCATAGTTCTCACGTATACCCTTAAGATTTTCGCATTTTTCGATTAACTCGCCTCTAATTTGTTTGGCAAGCGGCTTTTGCAAATAATTTTTCAAATTTGTTAATCTGCCCTTTAGTGGGCCACGCAATCTAACTAGCTTTTTTAACAAAGCCTGAGAATTTTCGTCAACCATTTTTAGAAGTTGTACCCTACTTTCACGACTGAGATACGGAGGAATTGGAAGATGAATAAAAAAGGATAGACGATTCAATTATTATTTAACCAGACAGACTTACTTTTCGATGAATCCGCTTACTGTTGTAGATCTCCAAATAACTGCTTCCAATCTCATTTTCTGGATGGTTCTCGTTCTGTTGATGACTTGGTTGTATGTGGAAAGATAAGCTGCACTCTTCACAACACAATTTTGCGTTAATGTTCAGTCTTTTTTGAATTTATAAGCTATATTAGCGTTATATTCTCAAAATTCGCGTTCACGTTTCACAACACTGCACTTCAGTCTTGAAATGTTCTTCAAGTTCGTATTCGTTCTTTCATTAAATTCACCTTTGTTTTTGATGACACGATTTTAGCGTTAATGTTTGTTAAACTCGCATTCGTTTAAATCACTTCGCGTTTTATTTGATATTATTCGTAATATTTTAACGATGGTTTTCGTTAAAATTCGCATTCGTTGTTAATAACACTATTTCAGCGTTAATGTTTGTTAAACTCGCATTCGTTTAACTCACTCACGTTTTGTTTGTTAAAGTTCGTAATATTTTAACGATGATTTTCGTTAAAGTTCGCATTTATTGTTAATAACACTATTTCAGCGTTAATGTTTGTTAAACTCGCATTCGTTTAACTCACTCACGTTTTCTTTGTTAAAGTTCGTAATATTTTAACGATGATTTTCGTTAAAGTTTCAATTTATTGTTAATAACACTATTTCAGCGTTAATGTTTGTTAAACTGGCATTCGTTCAACTCACTCACGTTTTGTTTGTTAAAGTTCGTAATATTTTAACGATGATTTTCGTTAAAGTTCGAATTTATTAAGTTCGCTTTCGCTAACTTCACTCGCGATTGTTTAATTCACTTAGTTGTATCCGATGCTCGAAGGACCATATGTTGCGCTGCGGACCACCAACACGACAAACTCACACGTTAAATTGCGTGTGTGATCACTCCTTGTTTCCTTAAAGAACAAGGATCTCAAGATAAAAAAAATAAACTCAGAAAAAGTTGAGGATAGAACATAAGTTTTTATTGCTAACTTAAGTACATTAGTTCGCGAGTGAAGTAAGAACCGATTCTTGAGGAGATGTTTCGTTTAGGATCTCTTCAAATAGACTGAAGTTATGGTAAAACGGTATGACAAAAGCGAACGTAGAAAACCCTTGAAGAGGGGGTGCAAGATGCTTGCAAGCAGACCTGTAATTGTGGGCGGCTAATATCAGGTCACGATCGGTTGGGACCCAGATGAGGTGCAGGCTTGTGTCATAAAAATCCGAAGTACAAATTTTGTCTGAGAAAGACCCAAGTTGTAAATCCTTTGGGTAAAACCCAGGGTAGAAAACATGGTTTGGGAAAAACCCAAGGTACAAAACGTGTTTGGTGAAAACCCAAGGTACAAAACGTGTTTGAGAAAAACCCAAGGTACATAAACGTGGTTGAGAAAACCCCATAGCAGTTTACAACAAAAAGGGATATTTCTTTACATGAAATAATCGTAGTAGAGAGAAAATTTTGAGTAGAATTTGAAAGGCAAAAGCATCTGGGAATGCCTGTTTTTAAATTATACGTTTACAATTGTTACAATGTCAAAATTGATTTAGGCTTCAACATATACATAGTAATATATTTTAACCAGGATTCACTAAATAAGGTGCCTTTTACAAACGGTACTCTTTTGAAATGAATCAAAGTAAGATTTATATCACACTTGATGTTACTAGTCTATTAAACACTTATTTATAAACATAGGAATGACGTGATCTAGTAATCACAACTAAACAGTTTAGAAGCGGTACCTGTACTCGAGCAATTGTCACGAGAACCATAATAATCTGTAATGTAATACAGCACTCTCCATACAAAATTATTTCTCCACTTTTCTCCGTGTAGATTTTTAGTTTGTTATCACGATAGCTTTCGAAAGTATTGACATATTGGATTGGGCTTTGGTTACTCTTCAAGTGTCGCAAAATGAAGGCTAGGTTCGCTAGCCAGCCATTTTGGATAAAAATTCAAAAAGTGATAGCATTTTCAAAATTTTTGCGACCACTTCTTTTTAGAAAAATAAAAATTCTATGTGCGGTTATTAGTAGTACTCAAAAAGACGAACAATTTATCCTAATGCCTTTTCTTCATAAAAAAAAAAGAAATTACCGAACAGCGCAAGATATGAAAAATGTGAATGGAAGAAAAACGTTGCATTTTAACACCCTACATTATCTCAACAACTTTTCGAATTTTCTTACAAAATCGAAAATTCAAATTCAAAAGAAAAAATATGAATTGACAAAAATTGCGTATTAAAAAAATGTCCACAAATTTGTTGCAATACAATTTTTGACAGAACGCGTAGTTTTTGCTTTATTCGTAAAAAACTGCATTAAAAATAGAAAAAATGAATATTTAGACAAACGACAAAAAATACGAAAAGAGTAAATAGACAAACTTTGTTCCCCCAAGAAAGAGCTACACATTTGTCATCAATTATTTTTTGATAAGATGCGCAGTTTTTGTTCTAATCGTGAAAAATAACAATAACAACGAAAAAATTAAAATTTTGGAAGAACGACGCAAGGCACGAAAGAAAAAGAATCAACAAAAAGTGTGCGTCCAAAAAGGATGTACAAATTTGTTAGCCTCCACTTTTGTATAGGACGCATCTTTTTTTTTTTTTTGATTGAGGGTTGAACTATTTTGTTGAAAATTCGTCTTTTTTTGTGGAATTCAGCTGTTTCTAGATTAAAATTAAAATCTTTTTTGGTTGAAATGTCAACTATTATATTTTAGTTCAGAATTAATCTTTTTTGGTTGAAACTTCAACTACTTAGTAGAAAGTAAAAATACTTTGTTGGAAATTAATCTTCTTGGTTGATGATTCATCATTTTATTTGAAAATCCTCTTTTTTAATTTAACTATTTGAAAAAAAAATCTGGTGAAAATTAATTTTTTTAACTGAAAATTTAAATATTCCATGTTTGGTTGAAACTTTATCTTCTTCAGTTTAAGCTTCAATTATTAGGTGGAAAGTTCTTCTATTTTGTTGAAAATTGAATGTGTTCGGTGTAAAATTAGTATTCTTGTTTGAAAATTCATTTCCTTGGTTGAAAATTTAACTGTTAGGTTAAAAATTCCTTCAAAATTTAAATATTTTGTTTGATAATTTTAAAATTTTTATTAAGAATTGAGGGGTTGCAGTACAGAACTAGATAACAAACACTTTTCCCGAAAACGGGCTTTTTGCATACAAAATTCTTAACCCTTCGTTGGTCGCAATGTGTGGGCGCATTCGGTCTGTCGCATTGAGTCAGACACATAATTTCAAATTGACATAAGCTCTGTTCCCCTAAAAATTGGGAGACCCTCCTCCTTTGCCTTGGCCTTTTTAGAGATCTAGACAGTGAGTTAAAGAAAAAGAAGTTGGAAAAAATTTGTTTTATTGGTAGAAACTAGAGAAATACAAAACCTCCTTTTTTGATCCATCAACATAGGGTTTTAAAAACTGAGGCGAAAGCCTCACATAGAATTTGAAAAAAAATTCAAACCAGTAAGAAACCTAATTTACAATGCATGCATAAGAGTTTAGTCTTCCTCAGATTGGCTGGAGAGGGGCTGCTCAGAAAAAGTTGTAGGTTGTGACGAGTTGGGTTGCGTAGATCTTCACAGATCCTGGGCGCTGCAACAAGTCACTGTAATGTCTGAAGGAAAACTGAGTACACTGTAAAAAATGAAAGGGAATTTCCTAATTATAATTTTAAAGTTACCGGATGTCGTGCGGTAATAATACCATGTCGATCGAGGGATAATGCCACTTTTTAGGTTAAAAAATTACAGGGACTACTGATTTTACCGTTTGCCGTACGGGTTCATCGAGTTAAATTTACAGATTTTGGTAAAATCACCACGATATGCCAAAATCCTGTTTGAGAATGTGACCTTAAATTTGCAATTATTAACTTCTCGTTCTTGAGTAATATTGCAAAATTGACGTGTCAATAAACAGTATTTCAATTTAAGATTCTCCATTTCGTGTGAAATTATATGAAGAAGGTACAAAATTACGAAGAAAGAGTGAAATTCAATGTCCGTGTAAAAGTTCCCTTTGGGAATGTACTTTTTTATTTTAATCTGGTAAAATTACTTTGAAAAAAATAGTGAGATCCGTAATTATATGAA
Organism: Andricus quercuspetiolicola; assembly: GCA_035222095.1. Lineage (NCBI taxonomy): Eukaryota > Metazoa > Arthropoda > Insecta > Hymenoptera > Cynipidae > Andricus > Andricus quercuspetiolicola. The sequence continues at coordinate 10,621,393 of JAWWEA010000101.1, read as the reverse complement.
ATAATCAAAATTGATATTTAAATTATTCTACACTATTGCAGTATTAATATAATAAAGCTTCTGAAAAGCTCGAGAAAGAAATACAAGTTTAAAAGTAGTAAAGTTTCTTTAAAATGTTAAAAATATTTGTCACTGTTTGGCCACAGATTTGGCGATACTTTTCCAGAAGACAATAACCCTACATGAAGTTATATCTTCATTTCATACAATTAATTAAGTAATTTTATACTTTCTTAGATTTCAGTTTATCTTTCCTAACCCTACAATAACAACGTAAAAACTTTTGATTTTTGAAACATTTACCATGAGAATGGTGATCTTGCTCTTTTTTTGTAATTTTACGGTTTACTGAAAATTTACGATTTATAGGAAATTTACTACTCGGGCGGTTATTTTAACAACTGCTGAAAATTTACCAGTTTTTTTTTCGTGAAAATCTAACATCTCACAAATTTCCTATATGGGTCGGTGATTTATCATTTCGAGGAGAAATACATAACCCCAAAGTACTATTGCAAAGTGGGATTGAAATACACTGTTGTCGATAAAAACCCCTCGATCAATGTAGGTTATAATAGTACCAACGTTGTTCGTGGTAAAGTTACATGGATCGTTTATTACAGTGTAGGGAGATTCGTTGGGCCTTCCCGAGTCAGGAAGCTAAAGGGAAGGGTGGCTCGTAGTGCCATCTTACGTAGGGCGAGTGGTGAAAATGCCGTCGCCTGAACTGTCAAATCGTATTGCGGCCGACGGAGGGTTAAAAATTCAAATACATGTTTTGTTCAAAGGATTTTTTTGAAAGCTCATTTTTGATATAGTAATAAAAAGATTGGTAATTAAAAACCAGATAACTGACTCTCTGTACTTGTCTCCTATCTTCTTTTTTTTAATTGCCTAACCTCTTAACATTGTTGTAAACCTTTTTTTGACCAACTTTCTCTTCCTAAAAGTTTTTAAATGCAGCAAAACAATAAGATAGTTCTTCTTTTCAAATAAAAAGCCCTCAAGTAAAACTATTTGCCACTTTTTCAGCACTAAAGTACCAATCAAATTCCAACCTAAAATCTTAATTCTTCATTTTCTACAAAAAGTCACTTATATACGTTTTTTTCTACTTAACTTTTTGCCC
>JAWWEA010000101.1:10233493-10244071 GCA_035222095.1 Andricus quercuspetiolicola | reverse complement strand
TGGGAGCCGGTGTCATTTTTATATGACAGCTGCTCCCAGTGGGACCCTGCGGTGGTTGTTTAACCTTTTTTTTTTAAATTATATATATAAATCCTTTAAATTTAATTCTTTTAATTTTAAGTAGTTTCAAATTAATAATTCTTCAATTGTTATTTATGCATTTAAATTCAACACTTTCAGAAACAAATAAAAATTTTTTTAAATGGAACAATTAAAATCGTCACGTTCAAAGTTGAAATTTAGCACTCTGAAATTTAACTATTCAAGGCTTTCTATTTCAAATAATTTAGCTTCAAATTGTTTAGTTTTCTATATTTGATTTATAAGTGCTCATTTTAAATGAACAGTAAAATATTGCTAAATATTCAAATATTTTTGATTTTTTTTTTTTTTAATTACAAAATTTCAAATTGAACGGTTTAAAAATGGAATATATTAGACTGAAACAACATATTAACAGGATTTGAAATTGAATAACTGCTTTCAATCACGAATCTATTTATTTGAAATTATTTTAAAATTGAAAATAGTTTATAAAGTTTCAATCGGTAGTTTACATTTGTTTAACTACTAAGGCTTTCAAATTGCAGGGATCACAGCGCAAAACTTTTAAATAAAATTAATGTGGATACTATATCATGTTAAATTTGGAAAGCTTTAAATTACTAAGTATTCCAATAAAAATATTGTACTTTTAACAAAATAGATGAACTTTCAATCAAGTAGTTGAATTTTCAAGCAAGAAAGATTATTCAGTTAAGAAAGAAAAAATTTTCCAAGCAAATTGTTGAATTTCCAAGTCAAGAAGACGAATTTTCAAAAAAAAAGTTAATTTTCAAGCAAGTAGTTGAATTTTCTACCAAAATAGTTGAATTTTTTACCCAAAAAGATGAATTTTTAATCCAAAAAGGATGAATTTTGAACAAAATTGTTAAATTTTCACTACTTTGAACTCCCTCGCTACACAAAATGTGTCGGATAAAGCAACATTTTAGGCCCTGAATATCACATACTTAACACGTTGACGCCGGCATGACACATATGTGCGTCATAATTGTCTTTACCCTGGTACCGTATGACGCATATATGTGTCATACACGATCCCTAGTAAAAATTCGTTTATTGACTTTTTGTCTTTATATATTCTAACCCTACGAGGTTATTTCTTGTTGGTTAGATTGTTTTCAGTAAATATGCGCGTCGATCCCGTGACAGATATGTTTTAAACCTTTTTTTTATGGATTTGAAAAAATAAATTGAAAGTCCGATGTCTCGGAATCGTAGATGCAATCATAATAGCGATTTTGATTTCGCGCTGCTTACTCTTGCGCCATCTTGCGGTTTGTTAGTCTTACCACTCTTACCAGTGATATGAGAACCTCTACAACACATTTTGCCCAACGGTCGGTAGATGGAACGCGCGAATATATTCAAATTTGACCACTACCCAAACGTTGGAAAGCTAATCTAACTTTGACAAAAAATAAGAGTGAAGTGACATTTATAAAAGAAATAAAAAGCGTGGAAGACAGTAAAATGTGAAAATGCGAACTCGAAGTAAACGTAAACTTGAGGAATCAGAAGAAAACTTGCCATTGCCAAAAAAGAAAATCCGAGTGAGTAGGAATCTTAACATTAATTTGATGTTTTTTTTTCATTCTACAAAGAAACGTATTTATAACTCTTCCCGCAAGCATTTTGATTCGAGTGAATTAAAAAAATATACTGTATTATAAGGTTTCTGCAAATCTTCAATCAAAAGAAGATTCTTCAAATCTTCAAAAAAGCAACTGTGAAAGTTCCAATGAGCCTGATTATGAATCATCAGAATTTATTGGTTTTGAACCAATATCAGAAGAAATTCTTAAAAAAATAGATATTTATAAAACTCTTTTGAATAACTTAGATGAAAATGAAAATATTTTACATCAGGGGAATAAAAATGGTTGTAGGATAATTTCAGTTGCAGAAGTTCATTTTTCTCCTGATGAAATAAAAGCTTTGAAAGGTTTAAAAACTAACAGTAGTGAAAATTCTTCAAATAACAGAGGATTTGATGTTTCAACTAAGGTTTGTTTTTAAATAAGTATTCATAAACATTGAAATTATAATACATTGCTTATTTGGCCTTCAATATTTTTTTATGTAGAAAACCATTGCAGAAGACTACGATGCAATAGAGGTTCTAGATCAGGTGGACGAAGGACCTGTGGACCAGGTAGGACATGAGTTCCTTGACGACTATATAGATTTTCACTACTACTGTATAGATGAACATGAACGAATGATTGGTTCAGATGAAGAACCTGTTGATGTTGAAGACTGTCGAGATGATGAGTACTTTCCAAGTAGTGAGTCAGAGTCGGATGGAGACACTGATGAGTATGAAGAGGTAGATGAAACTTGTGAATCTGATGATGATAGTAACAATGATGATTTGGAAAATGATGATGAAAAAAATGATTGTCTCGAGGAATTTGATGAGCTTGACGAGTTGCCTGAGATTCCTAAGTGGAATGCAATTACAGAGGATGGTGAAAATGTATATGTGCCAGAAAAAGTATTGGTAGATTTGACTGAACTCACCCCTAGAATGGCTTTTGAACAAATAATAACTGATGAAATTTTGAATACCATTGTTGAACAAACTAATCAATATGCAGCAGAATACTTAGCAACCCACAAGTTGAAGCCACGATCAAAGCTCAAAAATTGGGCAGAAACCAATTTGCAAGAGATCAAAACTTTCTTTGCCATCACTATGATTATGGGTATAATAAAACTTCCCATACTGAGATATTATTGGAGTACTGACGAACTATATGGAGTACCACTAATAAAAAGACATATGACAAGAGATAGATTTTTGGCAATTCTGAAATTTTTACATTTTTCTAGTAACAGAGATCCTGCTGCTGGTACAAACAGGTTACATAAAATTGAATATTTAGTAGATGCTTTTAATGATAATTCTCAGAAATTATTGGATCCAGGAAGTGAATTAATAATTGATGAAACTATGGTTCCCTGGAGAGGTCGTCTAATTTTTAAACAATACATTAAAAACAAACGTCACAAATATGGTATAAAGATTTACAAACTGTGCGCAGTTAGTGGTTACACGCTTAAAATGCAAATTTACACTGGAAAGCTAAAAAGCAAAACTAAAAATCTGAAAGAGAGTCATGCCGAAACTGTAGTAAAAAATTTGTGTGCTAATTATTTTCAACAGGGCAGAACATTATTTGCAGACAACTTTTATAATAGTATAAGCTTGGCAGAACATCTTTTGGAGAAGGATACATATCTCTGTGGTACACTGAGAAAAAATAGAAAAGGTATTCCAATTGATGTACTAAAGACAAGACTAAAAAAAGGTCAGATAATTGGTTTCCAAAATCAAAATGGTATAAAAATAATGAATTGGAAGGATAGAAGAGATGTTTTGATGATATCATCGAGGAAAGATCATGGATGTTACGTACTTGATACCAATAAAAAAACAAGAGATGGTACAGTTGTTCAAAAACCAGAATGTGTATTAGATTATAATAAAGCGAAAAAAGGTGTAGATTATTCTGACCAAATGGCTTCTTATTACACGAGTTTAAGAAAAGGATTGAAATGGTACAGAAAACTTGCCTTTGAAATTATAACTAGCACTGCAATTGTAAATTCATGGATATTCTACAAAAAAGTAAACAACAGCTCTATGAAATTGTTAGAATTTAATGAAAATATTATTCGTGACATTCTCAGCGACAATAATGATATAGAAGTTGAAGTAAAGAAAAGGAGATATAAGCATACTTTGGAGGAATCAAAAAGGCGTAACAGATGTACATTGTGCTACAAAGCTTTAAAATCTTTAGGTATCAAGAGCACCGATGCTGCATCCAAAGCTAAAAGAGTTGCAACATTTTGTTTTGATTGTGAGAATCAACCTTTCATGTGCTTACAATGTTTCAACAAAAGCCATAAAAATTCATGAACTTTTTACTGTAGATACATGTGTAAATATGTATAGCATTTGTTTAAATTTAGTGTGAACACTATTCTATGTAATTATTGGTAACTTTGTAAGCAATAAAATTTTATTTTGAGCTAACTTAACCTATAAATTCAAATTTATATATACACGATAATTTTATCAACAAAACAATCTTTGCCACTTATAAATAACTACTTCTAAGATTATTTCGTTTTGTTTCTGTAAAAAAACATTCACTCAAAGCTGGCTAAACCTATTATTCCGTCTAAATCGTACATATTTCAATGATTAAAAGTGTGACGCATATATGCGTCATACGGTACCACAGAGAAACTGTTTTCCTCCAGTACCGTATGACGCATATATGCGTCATAAAGGTTTTCTCTATAATTATGATTCTATGAGACTAATAGTACCCAGTAAACATTATAATAGCTTTGCAAAAGAAGTTATTAAAAAATAAAATGTCTGGGCTTCTGGGACAAACATGCCGAAAAGTGCTCCCGGCGTCAACGTGTTAAGCACATGCCGGAGATTTGTTTATTTTTGGTTAGTTTTCCTATGTGTTCCCTAAATTCCATTTGGAATATTTTTTGGGGGGGCATCTGGATATTTATTATTATAATGCTATGTTGTCACAATTAAACACAGATTATATGTTAAGACATATCTTAAAGGGATTTTTGGGTAAATTTCAGTATTATATTGCAATATAGAGCCGATGATTTTCCCTCAAAACAATATATTCACGCAGCGTTTCACGGGAGTAGCATACAGTCATGAATTACATGTACATGTTACTAAAATATTTTCATTTCAATAAAATTTGTAAAATTTGTAAATTTGTGTCGTTGTAAAAATCATACATATACTAATTTGGAATTCTTCGGCCATGATTTTGGCTCGACTACGTTGTCATTTATCTGTAACCAACCATTATTGTGTCTCATACAAAAGGTTTAGTAACCGTGTTCTATACGTTTTTGCCTATATGGAAAATGTCACTCACAATTTTGTAAGAGCTACCTCCGAATTTGACCTTCGCAGTGAGAACACCTTTTATAGGATATTTTTCAATTTTTTCCAAATGACCATTACCTTTAGATTTACATATCAAAAGTTGAACGACAAATATCAGTGGAACTAATTTCACGTCTATTCTCTGAAGTTTAACTTATCGTTTACATCTTGCTTGCCCATATTTGGAATCAATTTTTTCCCGCTTGCTGAAAACTTTATCAAATATTTCTTGCAACGTAACCTTTTCCTCAGCGATCGTGACTGGAAGCATAGAAATCTTGCATAATTCATTTTCGCGAGTAGATTCTCCATACACATAGCATGCTTTAACGTTAAACTCTACGATATTGCTCAACGCAGGAACGAAATCGAAAATATCACCAATAAATTCCGCAATGTCTTGTTGTTGTTTTTCCTTATACTTATTACCAACAAACTGCCTTACTCCAATTATATTGACCGCATTGTTTTTAGACAAATATTCATGGTGATATATTTATGATGAGGCTTGGTGTCACCAAGCGAAAGCTTGTTTCTAATAAAAAAAAAAAAACAACAAAAATTACACGACTAGTAGATCAACACCGTCATTCCATCGAGTCACAATTAAATTTTACACTAGTCAACAAACCTAACATCTTCTCCAAATCGAATCTTAATAATTTTCGTAAGTATTGTCTGGTAGTTCTTTTCCTCGCCTTTGGTTAACTATCGCTGACCATGATATTATTTACATTTCAAATGCTGGTCACAGTAACCCATATCTACCTACTTATTATTACTTCAAAAATATATTAATGTACTAATTATTAAAATCCTGATTCAATTATCACATCTGAACCTCTCTTTCTTATTTTATTTTTAAATTATAAAATATTAACATGAACTTATGATAGAGGACTGAATAATAATAAAAATTGATGTAATACTTGCATTTAGAAGGAAGTAGCTGATATATAGAACTATTTCCCGGAAGGATTGATCAAAACTGTATGGTTACTATAATTTATTACTAATTTTACAGGTTATCAAAAATATTTCAAGATTTTAAAAATTAACATTTAAGACAGATGACGTTGAACAACTCTACAATATTGTTCGCAGTCCGCCCTCATCCAATTTTTTAAAATATATCAATTATCATAAAATATAGATGTTTGTTCATAAGCTTTTCCGGGAAAAAGTTCTTTTTTATCGATTTAAGCCTTCTTAACAATTCTTTTTCATAAATTGGTCAAGTTGGTAAGGACAAGTGGTACAGAATCTTTTTTTTTGAGAAAATAACCTACCACTGATTATAACCATGTCATTTTTTCAAATTTGTCACGAAGCAAAAAAAACGGTTCTAAGAATATGGTTTTTTAAAATAAATTTCTTTAATATGTTTCATATTTTTTATGAAAAATACACTTTTCTTTTTAAAATGGAAGTGTCTACGTGTACCGAAATTTCGGTACAAATAAGGATGTATCTACACAAAAATCCGGCTATTTGTACCGAAATTTCAGTACAAATAGCCCCCCTTTTCCAGCTCCCCTTATTCGTTTGTACCGAAATTTCGGTACACGTAGACACGGCCTTTTAAAATTATCTTTATCAAGGATCATCTTATATGTATATTTCAATAATTTTTTGCGAGACCTGTCTTTGCGTGCCCATAAATAATGCCATAAACTGGGCAACCTAAACATTTAATAATTATGAACTTCAACTGTTTTAGGAAGAAAATTTAAAAATAAAACTTTCAATGCAGTAAGAATCAAGATTTGAAGGTTGAAAATTTGTCTTATTTCAAATTATGTGTTATACCTTTCGAAATTAAACGGCTGCTATACCTTGAAAATTGATCAGTGTACAAATTTCAAATTATTAAATGAAACAATCCAATCTTACCTTTGAAAGTTGTATGCTTGAGGTTGCAATTTTCAATCTTCAAAGTTTCTAATGTCACAAAATTTGAGAGTTTTCAAATGTAAGTATTTTATACATTGGAAATTGCCTCAACTAAATTTCATTAACAGTCACTTGGATTAATGAAACGAATGACAGAATGGAAAGGACATTGAAGGATAATTATTTTTTTAATAAGAAACACCATAATCTTAAATCATTAGGACTCTATTCTTGAATGTATGTAAATTCGAAATTTTTCCCGTTCGTAATTACGAAAAAAAAACAAAATAATTTGTAAATAAAAACATAAAAATAAAAACTCTTTCTCGAGCTATAAGGGAGATAATAAAGGGAAGAAGACTAAGGAGTTGTACGTCACGAGATATATTTAATGAGAATTATGACTACCTGACCGAAGATTCTTAATTACCTATTTAAAAGCCTCGTTAAAAAAGATTCTGCGACACTAAGGGGATGAGGCCGTTAATAGGCTACCGTAAATCATCTCACTCCAGGCTTCGCGTTTATGACATGAAATCTGAATATATCTACTAGTCGATAGAATCATTACATTGAAAAATAGTAGCGATCAAAAATATATACTGAATTCATATTTTCAAAATCCCATTTTGAATATCTGTTCTCTTAAAATCAGCCAGTGAAATTGTGACTGGTTGAATCAGTAGTTTAAGTTATCACTAGTCAAACCCTAATTTTTCGATTTTGACTATGTGAACCAGTAAGTGACTCAAGTAAAACACTTACTGAAACCAAGGCTACGCCAGTGTCGCCGGTTCGGTCTTTGCATTTTGCACAAGTGAAAACAAACTTTATTGTGTATAGGTGTTTGTGTTAGAAATACTTTGGACTTGGTTGCAATAATCAGGGGATATTAAATCTTTCCCAAGTGGGAAGGCTCCTAGCCACTTGGGTTTGACCTTGATCGACGCGAGGCATTGACGGAATGACGGCCCTTCTCACAGTTAGGCTGAATATATTATATTCTAATATATTTTAGTCCAGGCCACATTTGTTGTTGCGAGAGTAATATGCTGTTTTGAAAGATAATTTTTCAAAGGTTAGCATAAAAGTGATTAATGATAAGTGTCATACATAACCAGCTGATGGACGGTAACGCGTATGACGCTGCGTCGCTGCGCGTTCAGTCTTTGTACTTCTTCCACATTTGTGCACAGATCTTTTAAAATTAAAGGTTAAAGCATCGACAACTGTCATTTGGCGAATATGAATTCTCTTTTGCTGAAGCTCCTTCGGCTTTAGCGAAAATTCCCATTACAACATTTTCATCACGTATCTTGTGCTTCGCACTCGATTTAATTCCAGGTGCGAACTTTTCTACATTGAGTTCAACTTTATTATATCATATGTGTATTATATTTATTTCTGTACATCATTCTGGATCTACTTATTCAGATATTGTCAAATAAAGTAAAAATATTATTTTTCATGATCACTTTAATATTTGTACTTTATTTTGTATTAATCTTGATTCTTATCTACCCTAAAAAACGTATCATTTCAATAAATTTATATTATTACAATTCATAATATGCATTGATGTTGAAACAAATGTATTTTTATAGTCTTGTTTTTGTCACTGAAAAAAGTGGGCATCCTATAAAAAAACAATTTTGTTAATTAACGTTTTATTGCACCTTGTATCGTTTTTCCAAAAAATTAATTTGTTTATTTTCAATGTTATTTCTTACGATTTTAACAAAAAATACGCATCCTACCAAAAAAAATTATTAAAAAAATTTTAGATCTTTTTCAGATGATCAACTTTTGTCTATTAGCTTTTTTTCGTAGCTTCCCAGGTGCGAATTGTCCGTCGGCCTACGGTCGGGCCAACCGTCGGACGGTCGGTCCAACTTTGAGCGCCACTGGTCGGCACAACTACCTAAATGATAGCGGTCAACCGTCTTTGGCTTCTCAATGTCGTCCCGACATTTGCTCACATATGTATATGGGCGATCTATTAAGATGTTGAGGGCCCAACCTTGGACAACAATTTGCGGCAAACCGCTGGCGTACGAAAATGTCAGACTTAATTTTAAAAATGATAATAAAAATCATTCCATTGTTTTTAGGACCATCCATTCATCATCATACGACTTGATATGGTTCGAATATTATTTATAAGTACAAAAGTGTAAATTTCAAACTTTTTGTTTAATTTTTACACCAAATATTGCTATGATCTGAGGATATAACAAAATAGGTATTAAAAAAATAAATAATAATTGATTGCGAGTATTCTTTTTATAAATATTAATGGTCATGCTTAGAATAAACTCATATATTACATTTTTAAACATTATAGTACAAGTAAAATTTCTAAGGCTACGGGGGTTTCGAACCTATATACACCTGAATCTAGCGCCTAGCAGTGCGGAGTCTTAACCATTATTCCATACCTACAGAATTGAAAATCAATGAAAAAACCATGCTCATAAGGTACAACTCAAAATAGTTAAAAAACCAATTTTTAAAATCTTTTTTCTCATTAATTTTTTTATTATTACGCGACATTATGTAGGTGTAAAATAAATTAACTGTTGACGGGAATATAAATAAAATAATTTTTAAATAAATAATTTAAATCGATCACAATTTTTAGGGTTTCGTAGCCCCGGGCTGAAAACCTTAAATTTCTTTTCAAACATTTTTTCCAACAAATTTAAAAAAAAAAAATTTTTTTTCAAAAATTTTATTTTCATCATTTTTTTCCCGAAAATTTTATTTTCAACAATTTCTAATAAAAATTTTTCAAAACATTTTTTCAAACAATTTTTTGTCGAACATTTTTTTAAACAATTTTTTTCTTTGGCGCCCACTTTGACTAATTTTTCTTCGTGTAATATTTTGTTTTTTCACGTTTTAAGCCATTTTAAAACTTTTGATAATGACATAATATGTAATTTTTGATAAGTATTCAAAATTTGCATCGACCCAACTTAGAAATTTTATCGCATACTGCAACAATTTTTTCAACAAATTTTTCTAAACTTTCGTGTAAAATTTTGCTTTTTAGGCGTTTCAGACTATTTTGCAACGATTAAGAATTACATCAAATACAATTTTTTTTAACATTTACAATTTATCGTAAAGATGGAAAGAATTTTTTTTTCTTTAAAAAAAAGAAGTGTCTACGTTTACCGAAATTTCGGTACAAATATGGGTGTGTCTGCACAAAAGTCCAGCTACTCGTACCCAAATTTCAGTCGTCTTGAAACAACGAACCAGAGTATATCCGACGGTTGGCCCATATTTGAGCCAAGGTTTGACCGACCGTCGGGTGCATTATGGTGACTCGTGGCTAACCGACTGCTGTATCTAGAGTCGGACCGACTGCATTCTTGCGATCGTACCGACCAATCTGCCACAGTTCATCCGATGGTCGGCCCAAAGTTGGGCCAGAGTTGGGCCGACAGTCGGCTTTTCGCTCGCCGCCGACGTCCATTCATATTTTTTCGTAGCTTGTGTAGTTAGTTTCCAAAAATTCAATTTTCTTATTTTTAATGATGTTTTTCACAATTAAAACAAAAACTACGTATCCTATCAAAAGACGATTACGGGGTAACATCTATGTAAAAATTTCAAAAAATCGATTTTTTTAAGCTAAATTGGTACGTAATTATGTCAAAAACAAT
>JAWWEA010000101.1:9613118-9626816 GCA_035222095.1 Andricus quercuspetiolicola | reverse complement strand
ACATCCTTACCTGTTGACAATAAAGCTCACTGGCGCGAAGAGGATGCACGCAGAGGTTACATGAATTTTTAGTCAATATTTACTTGGAATATGCTCATACAACGCCTGAGTGTTTAAGAGGCCAGGTATCATTTTAAGCAAGAAGGGATTCGAAGCTCTATATTAGCAAGAAGAAGAGCAGGATCCTCCAGCGAACATACCATTTGTTTACGAGGAGGCGGTCTCCTTACTTAGCGACAATAGAAGTAATAATACTTTAGTATGTCTAAATAAGACTCGTGCGCATATTGCACATCTTCAGTTTAGAATTAAAACTGCAGACGACATGCATCAAATGTTTAGTGCGTGATTAGCTATACAACAAAAACTTAAAAAATTCACTTCAAAAGTTAAGGCACTAGCTAGAAACTTAAGGAAATTAAATCACACGCTGGATAAGTGATCAGTTGATCATCAGGCAAAGCTGGACGCAAAAATAAGAGCTCTTTTAATAGCGAAAGAACGCCTTGAACGGCCAGTAAAGTGGATTTAGGAATATTCCACTTTTTCTACTCACCCTTCCCGTCTGTTCAATAAAAGGTCATGTCCTGTTAAAAATCCTCCTAGTCGAGAAGAGATTTAAGTCTTCTGGGAGCAAATATATGGAGATGCTTGTCAGCTTAATGAAGATGCTTCAGATATATCACTCTTTCGCAAATTTTGCCAAAAGCAAATGTTAAAAGGTCCAGAGGAAGAGTGGCCACTAATTACTGCTGAAGAAGTAAAGAATGTTATCGCTAGAACTAAGAACTTTACAGCCCAAGGGCCAGATAAAATCGACAAATTTTGGTGAAAGAATTTCACACACTTCTACGCACCAACATTTAGCTTGTATATCTACAACTTTCATAAACAGAGGACAACCCATCCCGCAGTGATTAGTGGAAGGACGCACGGTACTGATCCCTAAAGCCGGAGATTTGTCAAATCCAAAGAACTACAGGCCCACATCTTGTTTAAACATCAGAAGCAAGCTATTCACTGGCATCCTCAAAAGGAGGATATCAACATCGATTGAGCCGGTATGAAGTGCAATAGTTGATCAACATGGATGCAGGAGAGGGCTGGCAGGTTGCAAGGAGAACCTATCAATAGATAGGTGAATTACTCATGACTCGATCAGGTATTAACGCATTCTGTCAATGTCTTAGATTGATTACCATAAGGCGTTCGATAATGCGAATCGTGAGCTACTTACATGAATTTGTTAATGGAGAAATATATGCATATCTTGGAATACAGCAAGCGGAAATCCGTATTTCGTATGTTAAAAATGGCCCTTGAAAAAAGGTATGGCCAAATTCTCAGAAAAATTTGGGCTTCCCAATTATCTAGGAAGAATAAGATCCAGGCGATCAATATCCTGGCCATTCCTATGCTGCTCAACACGTTTGGTGCAGTAAAATGAAACATGACAAGTTGAAGCAACTTGACCGGAGTACACGCAAGATGATGAAAATCCATTGAACTCATCATCTTAGATCTTCCTTACCTCGAACATACGTCCCTCAAAATAAATCGGGTAGAGGTTTGCTGGGCTTGGAATGTCTTCATCGAAGTACGGTTCTGGCTACAGACTGCTAAGTTCTAAATAGCGAAGATTGTCTTATGCGACTCGTATATCAACATGAAGACGTGAATGCTACAGCGTTTCTGTACCGTGCCGCAGATAGGGATGCCGAGGAGCTTGATCTCATATTGGTTTTCAACGACACTACACATGACCTATCTGGTACCTCGAAAGATACAATACAGCTCCAAAAGTGTTGCATTACCATCTTCGGCGCTTCTATGAAGTTGATCTAATGATATCTGTTGAGGAGAATGATCAGTGTAAGATCTACTGGAAATTTCTCATTCTCCACCTCTCAACGTATCAGTGCCACAATGACTGATATTGCCTTCGGAGATCAAGCACTTTATTTCGAAATGAGCAGGCTGTACCAAGCCTGCCAAGCCTCTCAAGTCGCCTTAGAGGTATGAGAGCTTCATTCCTTAGACAACTTAACAAAATTCCGGCTTGGCAGCTTTTAAGGAACCATTGTCGTAGCTTCCGGAACCTACAACTACTCTAGATAGTGACATTATGAACCATCAAAGGTTGAGAAAATGGCTAGATATTGGTGAGGCATGTGGAGCACGCATAGGTCAAGTTAACTGGACACGACGTGGCTCCATATAGAAAAAGATAAACGTGCAGGGTTGCCTGGGATCCAGATTCTGTCCATCTCAACCTCGGATGTAACTCACATCCTAAAAAGGGCTAAGAACTGGAAAGCGCCGAGTGTAGATGAGGTGCACGGCTTCTGGTACAAATTCCTAGAACCACTGCACCCCGCCCTTGCAGGAGCCCTTCAAAACATCTTGGAGAACCCAGATCACTCGCCCTCTTTTATGTCGGAGGGTGTAACGTACATGATACCCAAAAAGGTAGATGCTGGTGGTCCTAGTGATTACCGACCAATCACCTGCCTCTCGACCCTCTGTAAGTGTTTTACGGCTATTATTTCTAACTTCGTCTGTAAATATTATAAGGAGAACAACGTTCTTTCTGAACAACAAACAGTTTGCTGTCGAGGCTCCCATGATTGCAAGGACCAAGTCACGATTGACAGTGTGGTTTTGTTGCATGCAAAATACCACCAACGCAATTTGCACAAGGCCTACGTTGACTACCAACAGGCGTTTCCCTCAATATCCCGCGACTATTTACTTGAGGTTGTCAATACATACAAGATCTTTTCTCGTGTCATCCAATTTCTGGATCACGCTATGCACACATGGTGCACAAGGATTAAATGTTTTAGTCGTGGGGTGATGAGGGATACCCGGTCATTGCCCATTAAACAAGGAATCTTCCAAGGTGATTCATAAGGTGCATTATAGTTTTATTTAGAATTGAACCCACTAAGTTGGACACTCAAAAATACGTCATATTGGTTCAAAGTTGAGACGGGAGTGGCTCATGCACCTCATGTACATGGACGACATAAAGGTTTATGCAAGCTCAGAGTCTAAACTGAACAGCCTACTTGATATCTTGCTGCAGTTCTCCTATGACATCAGGATGTCTGTAGGCTTAGACAAATGCAAAGAGTTGCATTTGTCTTGTGGAGAGGTAAACGCTCCACTGATACTGGACGATGATGCAGTAATTGAGGCGATGACTGATGATGAGTCGTACAGGTATCTTGGCATATTATAGGTGAGGGGTCCGCTCCACTCTGTAATCAAAAAGGTACTTGAGACCACTTTTTCGGGTTGCCTTAATCTGATTATGGCATCTGGTCTCAGTGCAAAGAACATCGCAAAGGCAATTAACACCTACGCCATTCCTCTCCTAACATACTCCTTTGGTCTGGTCACCTTGTCCATAACTGACCTAGAGAGACTTAACAGAATCATCCGCATGAAAATGTCTGGGCACCGAATGCACCATGTAAGTACATCTGCATAGAGAATAGTTCTGCTACGCAAGCTTGGAGGTAGAGGGATCTCGGATGGTCGTCGATTGTGTGAGTTTTAGGTTACGCAATTGCGCGAATATTTCCAAAACAGGACTGACATCTCACTCTATGACTACATCTGTCGTGTTGACCTGTACACCTCCTTAAAGCTTGCAACTGTTGACTTCCAGAACATCGAATATCTCAGCACTGAGCAGCTAGCTGCTCAATGGCGAGGTAAACAGCTACATAAGCAACAACCCGACACATTAGATCTTCCTTGCGTGGATAGTGATGCTTCAAACCTCTGGCGCAGGCGGCGAAAACTGTTTCAGGAGCCGGAAGGGTTTGTCATTGCCATACAAGATAAGGTAATTAAGAGGAGGAATTACGCGAAACATATCTTCAATGTGACGGCAGTGATTGATAGATGCCGCCTTTGTGTAGATCCCAATGAGAACATTGAGCACATCATTATTGGCTGTACGATGCTTGCCTCGCAAGAATACACGCGCGGACATAATGAATGACGTTGCGGGGATGATTCACCAAAAAATTGCCCTAAACTCTAGCTTATTGGAGAGTTTTGAGCCTTACTACAAATATAGCCCAGTTGATGTACTAGAGAACGAACATAATCTCCTTTATTGGGACAGGACTATTTTGATTGACCATCTAGTCAGACACAACCATCCAGATGTTCTCTGGTTAGATAAACGTGATCAACATGTGAGAATGACAGACATAAGCGTTTCCCTGAACAATAAAATTAGGCTCCGATATATTGAGAAGATCCAGAAATACTCGCAGCTGAAGCATGAGATCCTGACCGTGTGTAGGATGAACAAGGTCACCATCCACCCAGTCGTGATCTCATCCACTAGTACTACAGTATTGCTGACTTCGTGCCACATTGACCGGAGTTTTCCAAACGTAAACAATGATGGCGGCTAAAATCGCCTTGTGCGACCATGCCGCGTACACGGCAGATGATTGCGATAAGCACATTTTTAACTTTTGACCGTCATTATTTGAAATTTTTATTCATTGACGCTTTTTGTATATGTGTATTTCCGTGTGCGTCTGTGAAGCTGTATTTGTCCTCGCCGTACAATTTAAGTGAAATTAATATTTTGAATCGTTGGTCTCAGTTGTTGTTATTGGAACTAGCGTTTGTAAGAAAGATGGATCTACAGTGTAATTGTAGGATCCCAATAGACAATAGGTTTGGCGACCGTATTTGTGGCGAAGTATCATATCATGTGTACCTGTGGGATGTATGGTGGGCATATTTAAATAATAATAATAATAATAATAACAAGAGAGCCTCGGTGGCTCAGTGGGTTAGACACTCGGACTTCACGCTAGAGGTCTGGGGTTTTATCCTTGAGCCAGTACCTCTTGAAATTTTTATATGTACTTTTACCAAGGTTCGGGTGGTTCAGAACCCGCCTTAAGCTGTAAGTCCCTCTATTGTGCACTTGGCTGCAACCCAGTCCATAGATGTTTTGAACAGCGAAATCCCAGAAAAACTACAACATCTTGAAAGGAATTTTGGAAGTGCTTTACTGGAGCTCAGACTTGTAGAACCAACACAAAGACATTCTCTGACCAAGATGAACATCAAAAGTCATCTGCGTACGCTAATAGAACACCTGCACAGCAAGGTGTTACCTATGCATTTGAACGCAACACAAACTGGGTTAGAAGTGCAAACTCTTGTATACTGTGCAGCTGTGGCAACCGTTAAATCGTTGGACCGCAGAACTAGGCCCAGAAATGCAGTTTTTGTCCCAGGAAGGCAGCGAGATCCACCATGGAATATCAGGTTGGATATGGATGTCAGCAAAGTAAAGTCTAGATTGGGTCGAATGACTCAATATGAAGAAGGAAGTAGAACCAGAAAGATGATACACCATGTTACTAAAATCATCCACCTTCGATACATCGAGACATTAACAGCAGCAATATTGGATGAAATTAGAGACTCCAAACGGCGGAGACTTGATGGTCTAACTGCTAGACTGCGTCGGTACAAGAAAAGTAGAGCAAGAAAGCAACAAAATCGAACCTTTCAGGCAGAAGCCTGCCTTCCAACAATATCGCAATGCCTCACAACTATCACAGCAGACAAGCTATGTTCTTACTGCTACGAAAATGACATCCTTACAGAAGACAGAAATGATGTGGTAGAAACTCGGGAGTCAGTAAAGATCTAGTCACTATAGTCTAGAAACTAAGTCACTTGATTTAGTCCGTGGCTATGATAACAAACCCGGATCGCCAGAGAACAAGTTTGAAAAAAAAAATAATAATAAAGAGCCTCGTTGTCTGAGTTGGTTGGGCGCTCGGACTTTACGGTAGAGGTCTGGGGTTCGATCCCTAGGCCGCTATCTTTGAAAATTTTTCTATGTACATTTAACGAGGTTCTGGTGGTTCGGAACCCACCTTAAGCTGCAGGACCCCCTATCGTGCATTTGGCTGCAACCTAGCCGGCAATGATGGGGTAAAAACCATGCTTTGTCCAATAGGTCAAGGCACACTGCTTACATCGGATCACTTGATTGCATTATCAAAATGCGTCCGTGATTAATGATCTATGGCGGGACAGATCCGTGCGAACTATTCCAAAAATAAGGAATCCAACTCTAACTAAAAAATGCCTTCGACATGTTGGGCAGCAACTATCTTACGCCTGAGACACCATTTATTTTATAATAATAATATTATATATATTATGCAATATATTATTATATATTATTTTATAATATAACATAATTTTTATAATATCGACAAGTTGTAATTTTTCCCCTTTTAAGAGAATTGTAAACCTTCTGTTATTTCATCAATTTAACACATTTCAAAGTTTAGATATCTTTCGCAATTGTCTAGCAATATTTGGTTGATAAATTTCTCCCGGGTACTGGTAGAAGGACGGAGATCAGGGTGCATTAGGCGTTGTTTACGATCACGATAGTTTGTTCGGGCTTATAAGATTTTCTACTGCTTTTACCACCTGAACGACACATGTTGCAATATTTCCTCATTCTCATCATTTTGCTGGTATATATAGCAGTGGAAATGATGCAGATTTATCAGTTATCTTTCATGAAATCTGGTAAGGAAAATGAAGATCTTCCTTGGAACTCTGCTTCTTGCCTTCGCGGTGTTCATCAATTTTGGTGGTAAATTTGACCACAATAATAAAAGTTTTGGAAGGGGTTGGAGGGGGATTGAGTGAAAGTAGGGGAATAATAGTAAATGAGGGGAGTGGTGATGAAGGATATTGGGGAAAGAAGGGTCAGAAGCGGATTGAGAGACAGCAGTTAAAGGATACATTGAAAAAAACGTTAAAGGAAAAAAATGTTTTGCATGGCTTTAAAAATTGAAATTATATTATCAGTTGTTTGTTGTGGAAAAAATCCATTATTATTTTTATTGGATATAGTTTCAGACTCACGAAAAGTATGCAGTTATTTTATCAATTGTTTCTGTTAATGGATTTTTTTTACTGTTGTTTTATCGAAAAGTTTTTTATAAATATTTGAATTTTAATAAAACAATGCTTAGTTTCTCCAGGAACAGATTTCCTGCTACGCTACTATTTTTTTCTAGAAATAAGTGAGCAATTTTAAAACATATTCATTTTATAAAAAGTATGGCCTTTTTAAAAAATTCTTTTAACAATTTCAGTAATAGGAGAATTTACTTTCAGAATTGGAATCAGTAGAGTTGTAGAGATCGCGAAAGGCATTGTTGAAATAAATGTATTTCGTGAGCTTCGACATTTTTTTTAATAAAGACAATGTATTTTTTTTTAAATAACATCATCAGTATCATTATCTGGATTCATAAAATTATAGAAAAACTATTTCTTCAGAGACTCAATTTTTTACACAAGTACATTCAATAAGTTAGATTCAAAAGGTACTTGGACTTTATTTTCTGTAGTTTATAGTTTTGTAGATTTATTTCTTAATTTTGAACAAACTAAGACATTTTTCATCGCTTGGGTCGAGAGGTAGCCTACCTGTTGCACCTTTTTCCTGGTAGGAGTGTGAAGAGTAGGTGAGGGTATGGGTTGGTAGGGGATAGTGTCAAAGGAGGGTAGGAGGAAGGGTGTGATATGAAGGGAAGAGAGGGGTGAAAAAGGATGGTAAAAGTGTTAAGGAAATGAGGATAATTGGAGTGAAAAATAGGGTAGGGATGGTAAAGTGATGCAGAGGTATGGTGGGAAGGAATGGAGTTAATAGGAAAGGAGGTAAGGGTGGAGAAGGATCTGCGAAAGAAAGGGAAAGAAACAGAAAGAAGGCCTTGAGAACGATGATGGGAAGGGAGCGGCAAGGAAGTGATGATGTAGGGGTTTGCAAGGTGAGGAGGAGAAGTGGTGCAAAGAGATTGAAGGAAAGGGAAAGAGTAGTATAGTGGGGAAGGATGAAAATGGAGTTGATTGATATGAAGGCTTGGGAAGAATAAAGAAGGATGGTGGTAAAGGAAACTGAAGAAAGCAAAAGGATGGGGCAGCTTGGTTGGCGAGGGGGGAACCGGATGAAGAGGGATGATAGGGAATAAGGGAATGGGCTCGAGGGGATGAAAGAAAATTTGGTGAGGGTAGTTAAGGACAGTGCAAGGGTCGGGCGGGGAAGCCATAATGTGACATGACCCTGTTTTCAAGAAAGCTCCTCTTGTGCTCGTTGTTTAGCTTCAGTGTGAACTAAATTATTAGAAAAAAATATCTTTTCATGAAAAATTCTGCTATTTGCTTGGAGATTCAACTGCCTTGTAGAAACATTTTTTTTAGTTGAAAAGTGAGTTTCTTAACTGAAAATTCAGCTTATCCATTATTGGTTGAAACTTAATTGTTTTGATGTAGATCAAACCTTAAAACTTAAATTTTTGAATGATAACTGAACTTTTTTGGTAGAAAATTCAACCACTTGATTGAATGTTGAACTAATTTATCAAATATTTATCTTATCGGTTGAAGGTTAAACTATTTTGCTCGAAATTCTTTCTTTCTTTTTTTAATGAAAATTGAATCTTTCGACTCAAAATGTTAGCTTTTTCATTATTGGCTTGAAATTGATCGTTTTTAGTTTAAAATTCAATAACTTGGATCAAAACTGATGTATTTCTTTAAAATTATATGTAGGTGTAGAAAATTGATCTTCTTGGTTGTAAATTGAACTGCTTAGTTGAAAATTGAGCTAATTTGTTGACTATTCATTTAGTCGGTTCAAGATCCATCCAGCAGGTTAAAAATTCAACTAATTAATTGAAAATGTATTGTTTTCCGTTGAAGAATAAACTACCTGATTGAGAATTAAACTAATATGTTAAATATTTATTTTATTGGTTAGAAGTTTAATTGGTTTTTGGCAAATGCGTCATTTTGTGATCTAAAAGAAAAATCTAAAATCTAAAATTCAATTAGTTGGTTTAAATAAACTTTTTGTGCAAACTTTACATTTTCCTGTGAGAAACTCGTTTGTTGAGCTTGAAGACTATTTGTTCAAAATTCTTCTTTTTGGTTTGGAAATTCTATTATTTTTCCATAATATTCAACTACTTGTTTGAAAATTTACTTTATGATTGAAAATGAACATTCTAGGGTTGAAAATGCATATTTAAGTAGGGGAAAGTGGGGCTACGCCGACATTTGTGGTTTTGGAAAAGGAATACGAAGCGTGTGAACTTGGTTTATTTTAATAAAAGTGATCCCTAATGTCCTATCTTTATCGACAGTGTTTCGTGGCACTCTGTATGACATGGCATACTTTACGACATAAAAAAGTTTTTTCCATATGGGTAAAAAACTTGCAAATTATCCTGATGCTATTTTTTTGAAGTTGGATAAAACTTTAAAAAATTATAGGTTTTTCAACATTTTCAAACTTTTCAGAAAATTAAAAAAAAAATTTATAGATAAAGATATATCAATCTAAATTTTTACTAGTTACAAAATATATTTCCAAACTATTCCCATAAAATTTGGCAATTAGACCAAAATTCAAAAGGTTACATCATTTTCAAAAATATGCCATTTTTGTTTTCAAGAGATTTGTAAGTCTAAAGCGTTATTTTAAGTTGATTTTTAAAAGATTTACAAATAAGCCTAATGAAACTTTTCAATTGGAGACAAATTGAAAATGTTCTAGATTAATTAATCATAGTAGAGTTGTCTGATTACTGAACATTGAATGAACGGAATCAAGTGCTACGGCTTAATATCTCTATGTAGTAAATTAAAAAAAATGTGTTTTTTTATTAACATTATAATAAAAACATACCCATTTCTTATATGCTGTTCAATTTTTTCTACATCATTTTATTTTTTGAAGAGAACCGTATCTATATCCTAATTCCTGCATAAAAAAAAATAAGTTTTTTGATGTTTCTTAATTTTCAAATATCAAAAATCAAACTTGTCACTTTCAACACTTAACGTGTTCATATAGCAAGGGGTGCTTTTGATTATTTTTGTGTTGATAATTCTAGATATGCAAAAACAGATTTTTGGCGTATTCAAATTTCAAATATCGAAAATTGAACATGTCATTTTTATGATTTTAGACTATTATTATTTTATTGGCATTAGCTGTCCTAATTATTCAGCTTTTGTCGTATTGATCAATAATTTTATTTCTAAGCTCGTTTTTAAGTATTCTTTCACACAAGTATATTTAATGAGGTGGCCAATCATGAGGGGGTGGGGGTGCAACCATTGTAGCGATTGCCCTAATTATAAGTTTTCCATTTTGAAGCGACATAATTTGTGGGCGAGGGGCTGTGCACTGAGCATCTTTCTGACTACTACCTCGAATCGGGCATGGTAATCCTTCTGTGTTTCAGTAGTAGTCAGTGGTAGGCGGTAAATTTTGATACCAGTTTTGCTGTACGCATGCGCTCTGGCAATAATTTCAAAAATGTATAACAATTTATTGAAATTTATGAAATTTGCCAAAAGTTATGAAATTATTAGATATTTTTCCAATTTGAGAAATGTATGGTTATTTAGCGGTAACATCTGATAACTTTAATAACAGAGTAGAATTTTCCCAACGTGGCCTACGATTTTTGAAGTTGAAGGGAAAATTAAAACTAAGTATTGGGAAATAATCCACTCATTAGTATTAAATCACGTTATACACATTTTTGTGAAAAATTCATTTGTTGAGTTAAAATGAGCGATTGAACATTTCTGCGTCGTTTGAATAACAAACTATTCTTTCGTAAACTATTTATGAAAAACTGATGAAAACTTAGGGGATGGTGAGAAATGAATGCAATCAACAATAACATTCTCAAGGTCGTGCTACTGGTTATTGTTGCTAATTTATATCGTTTTTTAATAAACAATAGCTAATTTTGCCCTGTTCTAGACACGGAATTTGAATAATTCTTTAAGTAGTGGGAAGTCTAAATGCCTAAGATTCAGAAACCGTTTCAACTTTGTTGTGCTCGCTCTTTGAGCTAGTGATAAACAATATTGAGTAGCGCTGCGCTTCACGTGCTTCGGTAACCGCTCCACAGTGCTGTGGTCTCAGATAGGAATTTACTGTTAATAATCGTCCACATGTCGTGTTTCTTAACCGATTTAAAAGTACTTTTTTTGGGAAGTGCTCTGCATTAAACTTTTAAGAGGCATGCGGTTTGCAATTTTTAAATTTGTGTCATAGAGCAGCAATATATAAACAAATAGCGCGACAAAATTGGCCATTTTAGCTTTGTGAATTTTTATCTCATGAAAAAATACAGAAAGAAACTCACCAGTAGCTGGGATTATTGCATCTAAACTTACATAACAGAACCACTGGATTGATTCTTCTGACGAAAAATGATTCACAATGGTTTTCAAAGGCATTTATATGCCTGGAGATTTATCCGGAGTTGATGTTTCCTGATAGAAAAAATTATTTTTTCTTGAATTATCATTGAACTGATGTTTCTTGCCATGACTAACCGCCCAAGGTCATTAAAAAATAATTTATGTGATTGTCATAAACATTTCCTTAAACAAAAAGTAAGATTTCTACATACAAAAGATGCATTTTTTCACTGAAATTATCAGACGATAAACTAACACTCATTCAAAAAACCTATACGACACACTGAATCACATTTGGTCCGAAAAATCAATCTAATTATGAGGAAATAGTATATTACTCACTCACCTACGACTTGCACTGAAAACATACACTCGTCGAAAAAGTGCCTCTCCCCCTGGGCACATACGATATTTTTGATAACAAATGTATGGTTCTAGACATTTCTCGAAGTACAGTAATGATTTCATTCAGTGTTAAATTTTGAATAAAGAAGCCTGAAACTTATGGTAACACACCATAAATTGCCCGAAATTGAATTAGGAAATATCTATGAATTTGCGGAAATTTATGGAAATTTTCGGTCATTTACGGTAATTTCACAGGTAAATATAGTAACTTACCATAAATAAACAAAAATTTATTTTCAAAAATTTTCATAAATTTCCGGAAATTTATGAAAATTCTTGGTGAATCATGGTAATTTTACATGTAAATATGGTAACTTACAATGAATTATCCAAGATTCCTTTTCGAATATTTCCATAAATTTTCGTACAATTATAGTAATTTCACAGGTAAATATGGTAACTTACCATAAATTACACAAACTTCATTTCTGGAACTTTCTAGAAATTTATGGAAATTTATGAAAATTCCAAGTCAATTATGGTAGTTTTATAGGTAAATATGGTAACATACCATAAATTATCCAAAATTCCTTTTCGAATATTTCCATAAATTTCCGGAAATTCATGAAAATTTTCGGTCAATATGGTAATTTTACAGGTAAATATGGTAACTTACCATAAATTACCCAAAATTCGTTTTCAAAAATGTTCATAAATTTCTGTAAACTGATGAAAATTTTCATTAATTTACGCTGACCGGACACGTAATTTATGGTAATTGACCATAAATTACACAAAATTCATTTGGAAATTTATGAAAATTCTTGATAAATTATGGTAATTTTACATATAAATATGGTAACTTACCACAAATTTCTAAAAATTAATTTCTGGAAATTTCCATAAATTTATGGAAATTTTTGAAAATTCTTGGTCAATTATAGTAGTTTTACAGGTAAATATGGTAACTTACCATAAATTATGCAAAATTCCTTTTCGAATATTGCCATAAATTTCCGGAAATTCATGAAAATTTTCGATCAATAATGGTAATTTTACAGGTAAATATGGTAACTTACCATAAATAACTCAAAATTCATTTTGGAAAATTATCATAAATTTCTGGAAACTCATGAAAATTTTTGGTCATTTATGGTGATTTTACAAATAAGTATGTTAACTTACCATAAATTACCCAAAATTCGTTTTAAAAAATGTTCATAAATTTCCGGATATTGATGAAAAATTCCGTTAATTTACGGTAATCGTAGAAGTAATTTATGGTAGCTTAAGATAAATTGAAGAAAAAATCAATTAAAAAATGTCTATAAATTTCCGGGAGTTTTCAGTAATTTACGGTAATTTCATCAGCCATATATGGTAACTTTCCATAGATAACCGCGAAATTCATTATCTGCAACTGAAATTTTCACAGTTTTTATTGTAAGTGGGCTGATAATCGTAAAATGCGAACTCACAGATGTATAATTTTCATTATTTACATTTAGCGTCACTTTTCAGTCCCTAGGGAGTAAAAAGTAGAGCTTTGGTCCTGCTTCATAGGCGTCAAAATGGGCTGAAATCATGCATGTGTCATGAAAACTTATTTATTAAGAATTTGTTTATCGAAATGTTTGTAAAAACAGTAACTGTAAACTCATTCTGATTTCTCGTTATAAATATTATTAGAACTATCTCTCTTATGTAAGTGCTGATGCAATAAATCCATTTGATTGTGAGTTTCTTTCTGTACTTTTTATTGAGATAAAAATTAACAACGCTGAAATGGACAATTTTGTCACTTTGTTTGTATATATATATTGTTGCTCTGTAATAAAAGTGAAAAATCCCAAGTCACATTTATCTTGAAAATTTAGTGCTGAGCATTTCTAAAAAAATATTTTTTATAACACATGCATGATTTCAGCCCTTTTTGATGCCTATTAAGAGGGGCTAAACTTCTACTTTTTGCTCACCAGGGAGTAAAAAGTACTTTTTACTCCCTGCAAAGTGACGTCATGTATGAATAATGAAAAA